>BLKR01009731.1:0-91625 GCA_011170035.1 Teleogryllus occipitalis
GGGATTCTTAGTATCTGTGAACAGGTCATTCATATTTTTCATGTCATATCTTAGAACAAGAATTTCATTAGGGAGCTTGATTTTGCTTTTCTTCAGTAAATTAATTTGCCCTTTAACAATGAGACTAGCAATATTCAAATGATGATTTATTGTCCTCATTGCTCGTTGATATCATTACCATTGAGTTCTTCAGTACCCAGGGCTTGATTTCTGGTGGAATGCGATGAAATGGTGTTCAAACAAATCAAGCACTGTTTATATCTATACCTGCTACTTCAAATGTTTCAATACTCATGATTTCGTGATCACTCGTGATTTCGTGATCACTCGTGATTTCGTTATCACTCGTGATTTCTACAATGGTCAATACTCATACCTCTAATCCGATCTATTGTTTTGCAAATTAAATTATTTTTCACTATTATTGCAACACCCCACTTTTATCGAATTCTCTACAGAAGCCTGCATGAAGGTTATAGCTGGAAAAGTTAATCGAATTAATTTCGTTACACTTAATATTGTATTCAGTAAGGTCTCCAATATTTTCGAACGTTTCTTCTAATACTGTCTCAAGCTGTTCAATTTTGTTAGGAATGTATTGAATATTTTGGTACAATACATTAAGGACACTATCATTGGACTAGTGGAAACTCCTGGAGAAGCAAAGGTTTGGAAAGATTGATAATGACTAATCAAGGTGAATGAGGTTTAGGGGGTTGAAGAGGTGAGAGTGATGGAGATGGCAGATTTTTAAACTTGTGTCGCAGAAGAAGGAGGAGGAGAGATGAGTAAGGTGAGGAGAGCAGAAAGATTACGTTTCCTTTTTACGGAAAGTTGGCGATAAAAGTTATTCTGTCCAAGGACCCAAGGTCTCCAATTTTAATTCATGTGTTGCAAGGAACATGATTTCCTTATTTGTTTGGTGGCTTTTAGTGTTATGCTTTGTCGTTTATTTGGTGGCTTTTAGTGTTGTGTGGTGTCAGGACTGAATGGCAGTGTCGTCATGATTACATTTGTTTTGTTGATGACCTCATTGGCTTTTTTTAAAAAGATTTTTGGACATTAATTGAGGCAACTTAATCAATGACACTGACCCCACCAGTGACAACTACTGTCCCTAACTGAGAATCCCGATGTATATCTGTCAATCTCGCATCAGCCAATTTGGCATTGGATTTAAAGAAGCCTAAGACCTCATGGGAAGGCAGTTTCTTTCTCAGCAGGGAGGACATATGCCTACCAATGCTGACGGCAAGTATAAATACCCTAGGTTTGCCTTAGAGAGAGTTTGTTTCCTCTATTGCTCACATTGTTGTTTTTGTGGGTGAGTTTTGGGGAGGAGTTATTTGAGTTGAGAGGAATGCTGGTTTGTGTGTGTGTGTGCGTGCGCGCGCGCGTCTGTGCGTGCGCGTGCGTGAGTGCGTGCGCGTGTGTGCGTGTCTCTCTCTCATTTATTTTTTATTTGCCTGGGGATGGTGTGAAAAATCTCTACCAGACACCACCAAGGGAGCCGAGTGGCCATTTCCCTAGGTAGTGTGAGGCTCGCACCCGCTAAAAAAAACACAAACCCCGTTTCTTCTTTGCATTGTCCATTCCGGTATCGCTTCTTCAGCATTTCATCAGAGTGGGCCGTGTTCTTGGCCTCTCTTATGTCTTTTGTAGTTTGTCATAGTGTTGGGAATTGGTGGCGCCCCAACTGTTATCTCAGAGATGGCACTCAATGTTAAACAGAGAAGCCTTATTTGCCCAACTTCCGGTGCCATCATGTGCAATTGTATTGATTTCTATTGGGCAAATGAACATCCAATAGCGTAAAAGTAACCGGAAAATTTGAAAAAAACAAGTACGCGGGAATTTTAAAATTTTCTCCATATTCACTCCATATAGTCAATCCATATATTTCTCCAAAATTACTACCTGTATTTTCAACCTTAACTTACCAAAAAAAAATAATTGTAAGGATTTTATGGGAGAAAAATCAAATTACATAAGTAAAATCTAGTATTTATTGAACATATTAACAATACACAATTTTATAATTTCAAAAGCATTAACAATTTTGTTGTACTAAGGCTTCTTGCAATAAACACGGTACACGAGTTCAAATGCAACTTTACTTGCTTAGAGACATGCCAAATTAAAGTGAATACTATGGAATACTACTTTATTACAGAGCACTGTATATGAACAGTTCTTAAAAGAAACAAATGAAAACATTATCTCACCTTTGCTCAGGTAAAACAAATTGTTACGATACAATTGGTAAGTGACATTTTATTTTGCAAGTAGGAAAGGTGGTGACATAAGGCCAATAGTTGTATGTGTGCCTCAATTCTACTAGCAAAATAAAATCACTTTCACCGTGAGTCTTTGACTGCCTGTCATTTTATATTAATTCAAAAACATAAATCACCTAATTATGTACTGTTACACTAAGGTCAGTAGTAGCTGATTAGGTCAGATGATAGTATTAGTTTCTTGCTTTAATAGTTTTATCTCAACATTTGAGCATTGTGCCATTTTTAGCACTAGTGCTAAAAATTGAACTTTTAGCATGTTGGCCAAACCTTAAACGTAACTGCACTTACTAGTGGCTTTAGATATAATAAAAAAAAACATTCTATTTTTGTTATCTACTTTTCCTTACAAGGTTTAACAATCTATCTTTCCAGTTTCAATTTTATTGAGATGCATTGTAATGTCACATGCATTAAAACATCACATTTTCTAATCAATGAGTGGAATTTCCCCATGTCCCGCTTTGATCCAAAATGTCCATTATAACAGAATACTGTATTTAAAACTAGAGCTCAAGTGTTTATGACAAAAAGATGTTGAAAATACGGGTGCATTTACAAGTTATCATTTATGAGAACATAACCAAAAATATGACTTGAAAAAGTATATTTTTTACAATACCCCAGCAGAGTTCCAAGTAATATTTCTTTGGTTGTAATCTACTAAATGAGACTTTTTTGGGCCTTCTATTACATGTTTTGAGGTTTAGCTCATCGTGGTACCCCCACTAGTACAGGTGTCCAAAAATGTGCACGATTTCATGTTCAATTTAAAATAAAATTGATTATTTGATATTCACAATTTTATTGCATACAATGACAGAGTACACACTGATCTTAATGGTCCATCACTTATACTATTACGAACTGTCAGATCAGAAGAGGTGTCAGCAAAAACTTGGTGGAGAATTAAGAATGTCATTCACTGCACATAACAATTCTTTAAAATTTTTTCTCTGAGCTCTGACTCCTCAAAGAAAATAATTTTAAAAACAAAATTATCTGCTCATGTTAACTTACGTTATTGGGGTATACTTTTAAAATTAAAATTATATATCAACATTATTTTCACTCTTATGAATAATTTCCATGCCTTTTTAACTGCAAAAATTCAGAATATCGGCAATAATCTTTCACATTTTTTTTTTTAATGTCAGTCTGCCTGCATTACCAATCTGCTAAATATTCCCTAATAATAAATAAGGGCACAAAAAAGGCTAGCAAATCTATCTGCCACACTTGATGTACCAGCATTCTGAAAGGCAGAGGAACCTGTAACAATCAATAAAAAATTATTACCAATACACTATGGTTTCAGTAGCGTACTTCTATTTGCCTTTCAGACAACCAGAAAACTCACCATTTTCAGTATGAACTGCTGCCTGCGCACAAGGATCTGAAAATTTTAAAAAGGGCTGGTAAGACTCTTTTTAAACTATCTAATGTTGTGTAATGAAAATTAATATCCCCAAAACAAAATTGTATGCTCATTTGTAATCTTGAAAAAATCCGTCCTATTAGAAGCTCTATTGCCAAGAGGGACAGATGAAATACAAATGTAAACAATAAAAAAAGTCAAACTGTGCTACGTTTTGGACAGATGAATTCTATTAAAAAAAAAAAAATACTAGTTACAGCCATTGAAGTTGGTGATATATCGATGGGCTCAAACAAGGGATCTGAAAATAAACATGAACATAAAAAAGAAGTTTCACAATTTTCAACTAAATTATTTGAATGCCCTTTCAAGACAAACACTTACCACGAATACTGTCAGCAAATGTATCGAGCACATTTCCTGCAGCATACCATAGTTTCTATATCCGCAAATGATGAATAATTATCCCAAGTTTTCAGTAGCATTATTGTTCCCAGTTACATTCTGTTGCAGAAAATGCTCTTTGCATACTGACTCACTAATGGTTAAATGTGCATTTGACGAGAGCTGGTTCCTAATATCTTTTAGCCTTTCTGTCTCTAAAATACAAATTATTTATTTTACAAACGTAGTTAAAAAAATATAATATAACAGCAGTAATTAATCAAAAAATTACATGCATAGAAACGTAAGATACGAAAAATTAAACTCACTTTTCCACATTTGTTGGTAATCCAAATGACCGCGTTTTAATGGCTAATTTTCTTTAGAATTTGTGCAATTGGACACCCAGCATCATCTTGCAGTCATAACACACACTTCAGACAATGCGATGCAGCTGTAAATCACTAGATTTCTTTCCTAAACTCAAAGTAACTGGTGGCTAGAGACAGTTAACGGTCCCACAATAAGCACGTAGAACCCACACACCCTACACTTCTGGAGACAGAAAATCAACCGAAGTCAACCAGCTGAGATAGCACAGCACAACGCACAACGCTACGGGTGGATGTTGCCAGATTGCCTGACCTTCTGAAGGGTCTCTTCGATCTTGGTTGGTCTTGTTGCGTGTTTCGTCCGACTGCAGGTCGACTCCACTCCCCCGTACGGGGACGGGGATCGGGAGTCTGGGTTCGTGGAGGAAAGGTTTTGTTGAGGGTGTTCCTGGGCGACGGGAGAGACGGGGAAGGATGAGGATTGGGTAGGATGGGTGAGGTTGGGAGGAACGGGAAGGGAAGGGGGTGGGGTTGGGCGTTTTAGGAAGATCTATGAATTTTCATTATTAATTGGAGGTATTTTTCGTTACGTCTTTGTCTTCTAGTGGATTTCGCCGTCTACATTGTAGTCACGTCTGTCTGTCTGCCCTCTGTTTCAAGTGATGGGGAGGAAGTTGTAGGATGTCGAGCGGGTGCTTTCTGCGTGTGTGTCTGGGCGGGTTACGGAGAATATGATGATGTGGTAGGATGAGTTGACGGAAGAGGGGATTGTTAATGAATTTGCGGATTTTTTCTATGGAGGAGTGATGGAGGTAGGTGAGGATGTGGGGGATTTCGTGTAAGGTACGTAGGTCGTTGAAGCGGGTATATTCTTGTTGGCCGGAAGATTGTTCGGAGGGTGTGGTTTTCGGCACGGGTAAGTTTAAGGTGATTAAATTGTGTAGTGTTAAACTAGGTGGGGTGGGCGTAGGATAGGATAGGACGGATATATGTGTAGTAGGTTTGGATTTTCTTTTTTATGGGAAGGGATGGATGTGTAAGGATTGGGTAAAGCGCGCCAGTAATACGGGTTGCTTTGGTAGTGATCTGTTGGATGTGGTGGGACCAGGAGAGGCGGTAGGAGAGGGTAATGCCGAGGTATTTTACTTCATGGGACCAAGCGATAGCGGTGTTGTTAATAGTGATTGGTGGGGGGGGGGTTGGATGGGCATTTGAAGGAAAAAAGGTTGGCCTGGGATTTGGAAGGGTTGATGGTGATATAGTTTTGGGAGGCCCTGAGGTTGAAAGAATCTGCTGCTTGTTGGTGGAGTCTGAATAGGGAACGTTGTAGGGAGTGGAGGGATACTAGGGGAACAAGGTCATCGGCGTATAGGAAGGCTTGTACTCTAGGGGTGGGTGGTATGTCGTTGAGGTAAATAGAGAAGATGATTGGGGATAGCACTGCTCCTTGTGGGACCCCAGCCTGGTAGTGTGTTTGGGAGATGATTTGGATAGGTGTGTGACGTAAAAGGATCGGTAGTTCAGGTAGCTCTGGAGCAGGGAGTGGGCGCTGTTTGGGATATAGGGGCGGATTTACATGAGGATGGGGTGGGATACAGTATCGTAGGCTTGGGTAAGGTCAGTGAAAATTGCGGGGATTTCTTTGCGATCATGGAGGGGAGTGGCAATTGCTGAAGAGGGTTGAGGGTTTGGAGGGCCGTAGAACGGCCCTCCCGGAATCCAAATTGGGAAGTGGTAACGATGGGGTCTAGCATGGGAGTGAGGCGGAGGAGAAGGATTTTTCAAAGAGGTTACTTAGGATAGGTAGTAGGCTGATGGGGCGGTAGTTGGAAGGGAGCCGATGTTCCTTGCCGGGTTTGGGGATCATGATAACGCGGGCTGTTTTCTAGGCGGTGGGGAAGTAGGGTATGTGGAGACAGGAGTTGAGGATAAGGGTCAGTAGGTCGATAGCGTTTTTGGGGAGGCTGGCCTTTTGGGTTGGGGAGACTCCATCGGGTCCTGGAGTTTTCGAACAGTCTATTGTAGTTGTCGAAGTTCTACGTCATTAGTCTTCCAAGGTTGTTGTCGGTCAGCTAGGAGTGCAGGAGTGCGGAAGTAGTTTAGGATCACGTTGTCCAGGATAGGGATATTGGGAGGAAGGAAGCGCAAGGCTAGGGAGTTGGCAAAGGAGTCGGTAATAGTTTGAGGATCAAAGGTGAGGGTGTTGTTGCTGGACAGGATAGGGGATACTGAGGGTGTGTGTGTGTGTGTCGTACTGCCTTGATGACCTTGAACAAGTTTTGGGGGCTGCGGTTGTCTTTAAGTAAGTCGTCGTACTTGTGGGTCTCGTGTAGTTGTAGCATAGAGTCAAGTCTTTGAGTCTGCCTAAGTTGTCTCTTGTCTTCGTCACGTCTGTATTAGTAGTAGTGTCGTTGTAGTCTTCTCTTGAATCTAATAATGGCTAGTATGTCGTCAGGAAGGGTGGGGTGGGGGGTTTTGGAAAAGTTGAGGTTTTCCGGAAGGCTGATTTTAGATAGGGGGTAAGGTGTTCTATAGAATCTTGGGTGGAGGAGATACTGTTGGGAACGTGTATTTTCTTGGATAGGATGTGTTTATATTGTTTCCAGTCGGTGATGGGCGGGGATGGGGGTTTGGGGTGAAGGTAGTGGGAAGTGGTAGAGCAAGAAAAGAGAATAGGAAAGTGGTCTGATAGGTTGTAGAGGTCAAGTTTTGGCTGTGGAATGGTGATGGAGAGTTGAGAGGAGTGAAGAACATGTCTAGGATATCGTGGGGGTTGTTGTAGGTGTGGGTGGGCTCGGTGGGTGCTTTTAGTAGTATGTTACTATTGTTGTCCAGAAAATGTTCTAGACTGAGTCCTGCTCTGTTGCTAGTCGCGCAGCCCCATCCGGTAGACTTGCCATTGAAATTACCTGCGATGATGAAAGGGGGAGGTTATTCATCATGTCGAGGTCAGAGTCAGGAATGGGGTTTTGGGGGCTTTTGTAGCATGAAATGATGATCGTGGAGGCGTTTGTGCCTATTGTAATGTCAGTTCATTCTAGGGCTATTGTAGGTAGGAATGGGTAAGGTGTGTGGGAAATGATACGTCGGGTAAGGATGGCCGTGCCGCCTCGTAGGCCTGGGGTTCTATCGGTTTTGGTAACGGTGTCATTTGGGATAGAAAAGGAGTGGTTTGGTTTGAGGAATGTCTCTTGTAGTAGTAAGATCCCGATGGAGTAGTCTTTGAGGAATTGGGTGAGGATGGATTTATTTTGGGTTAGTCCGCCACCCGCATTCCACGAGGATATGGATAGGATACCAGGAGTAGGGGTCATTTTAGTTGAGGATTTCAACTTAAATTTTACTCCTGCTTAATTCCTGCGGGGATTAACTTGGTTATCATATCTTCTGGGCCTTTCAGGATGTTAAGGAGAGTGGGTAAGTGTTGGAGAATGGTTTTGATGGTGGGGTTGGTGAGTAGGGCAAGAAGTTCCTTAATACTGTTTGCTATGGATTGAGGGGGTTGTTGTCGGTTTGGGATGGGTTTGGGTCGGTGGCTGCAGCGTAGGATGTGTTTGGATTAGTTAGAGGAGGGAAGGATTGGGTTGACTGTGTGGGTGTGGAGGGGGGTTTGGTGTAGTTTTGCAATCTGTTGGGCACGGTTTGCTTTTGCTTTCAGGATAAAGGGGCAGGACTGGTCTTAGGCAGGATGATGTTCGTTGCAGTTAGATCATGTCGGAATAAATGAGCGGTCAGTTGAGGTGTGGGAGGGGCAGTCATCTGTTGAGTGGGGTTGGGCACAGAGGTCACATGTCGGGGATCGTCGGCAAAAGGCTCTGGTGTGGTACAGTCTAAGGCAGTTTTTGCATTGGGGTACTCTGTCGGTCATTTTGTAGTCCTCTATATTTATTCTGTAGTAGTCGATGTATCCTAATTTAGTCTTATTGTCAGTCATTTCGAGTCTGTTGCTCTCTACTGTGTAAAGTCCTAGCGGTGTCAAAGTTCCGTTGCTGTTTCGTCTCATCATTTCTGATATGTGCTGGTGAGTGATTTTCAGTGTAGTCAGGGTCTCTTGGATGGTTCTCAGGTCAAATTTCGATGGTAGTCCTTTGATCACAAACTTTGCGTGGGGTTCAGTCGCTGCACGGTTAAAATGATAGGCGGCTGCGGTGAAAAACAGTCCTTTTAGTCTTGGGTCTCTTGTTATTTGGTCCAGTCGGTCTCGTATCTTGGAGTGGGCTGTCGCTGTCAGGGTTTGGATGAGTAGGTCAGTCCGTGTGCATTTGGCAGTCATATGGTTACTTGTAGTTTTCATCAAGTCTTTGATGAGGTCAGTGGGATCAAGGATTGTTTTAAGGTCAATCCTGAATGGTCCAATTCGGCCCCTGGTCTGGTTACTAGTTCTTGGGGTGCCAGTTGGATTTTGAGCAGAATCTTGGGTGGGGTCGGTCGTTGAGGTTGCGGAGTTGTTGGGTGGGTCCGGTGTTGAGAGGGGTTGGTAGAGGATTTGGGTCTCTATTGGGTGAGGGGGAGTTGGAGGTTGGGGTTTGGCTTCTCTCGTCACCAAAGTAAAGCCGTCGTCCAGGAGGGATTTCTTTAGGGTGTTTTATGGGAGGAGTCGGAGGAGGAGTCATGGGGCCGTCTGTCGTAGGCATTCATACCCGTAGCGTCGTCGCCGTTGCCTTCGTTTTTTCGTCCAGGGTTGTCCGGGGATCCGTTTTCCTCGATGCCTTCCATCATGTTGGTTAGCACCGTGGCAGCATCCAGGTCCGTAGAGTTCCCAGGTAGAGGCGGCGGCGGCGGCAGCCCCGCATTCTCTTGGTTGCTGATCATGAAGAGGGCCCTCCTTAGCAGATCCGCAGGTATTTTGGTGATGTGAATACTGGGGATACCTCCCCCGCCTTCCGTGTCCCGCTCCCCGCTGATGCTCTCCGCCAGGTCTCTGCCGACAGCGTTGGCAGGTAGTTCGTTAGGTTCCGTTAGGTTCTGGTAGTTCGTTAGGTTCCGTGTCCAAAAAGAATATCCTAGGCTTTGCGGCAGTCGTAATCAGTATGGAGTATAGTACTAAGTAACTTGCGAGATGTGCTCGAGCGGACACTACAACTCGAAAAATCTGAGATAGCTGGGATAGCGCAAACTATGAAAATGAGTAGTTCGCAGATTCACCGTCAGAGCTCGTTGGTGAAAATACGATTGCATATGGCGTCGGGCGTCAAATTCAAATAACAACTTCCGGCCTATTTAGTGACAGACGACTGATTGAACAGGTAGTTCGATTACTTTTCCAAACGATTCGTTGAATCGTTGAAATCGTTCACCAATTGTGGCGGTATCTGCGCTGTGATTGGTGGATCGCAGTTATTGAGGCGGCCCTTTCAAAATCGGAGAAAACGGGTATTCATGAATAAAGTAATTAACATTTCATAAACCATAGAATGTTTAGTACATTTCGAAAGAAACGAACATAATAAGCCTTTATGAATCGTTTTAATCATCAATAATATTATCTTTTATGTCAAACTGCCCAATTAATCCGAAGATCTCTTCCAAATGGATGTATAAATACAAATGCATGGAAGAAGTATAATTACTCATGGAATATTTATGAAGTGAGTTGTTTCTTTTACACAACTGCAGTTATTTGTGGTTTATTAGTTTTCAATATTCATTAAATAATAGAACCATGGTTTGTAAATGAATTCTTCAATATACAACACTAGGAAGTTGCACGTTGCTTCGTAGAAACCTGAGGTTCGCTCTCACGGTTCGTGAGTCACGAAGTCGATTCACTATTCACTAGTGCTACCACGGAGACCAAGGAGGTTATAATGTATGGAGGCGGCATCGGCCGCAAAAAGTGAAGCCCATCGCTGGTGTGTCCGCTATGTTGATCTGACCAAAACATCAGAGTGCGTCTCGGTTCCGGCTTGTTAGCTCGTTTCTTTCTGTACCGCGAGTTATTTATTTTTATTCCTGGGGAAAAAATTTTAATAAACAGTTTTTCCCCTAGAGAAATAAATTGTTTGGTGTTATATTTCTCAAGGCGAGTATCTAACGAAAGGGCCAGACGTAATTGAACATAGTAAATCAAGGTCTATCTTTACTACATATTAGCATGTGCTTTTTACCCTTTTGCTTCTTTAAAAAACTTTAAGCTATCTGTCGTTATTTCAGAGTGATAAAATGGTAACCTGTTGTGCTTATGGCTGCACCAACAGGTCTGGTACCGCAAGCCACTAAAAAAATTGTCTTTCTTCAAGTAAGCGAGTTCATTTACAATCTCTTTTTCACCAGACAATTACAATACTTCTTACTTTGCAAGAAGAAAAAGTAATAGTTATATAAAATTATTTTCATTTACTTTATAGTAAAACAAATGTAAACGTTGAAATAAATCAAATGGTTCATCTGGAAAAAAATATTTTGTATTGTTTACCTTACCCATGAAAAAATTAAATGGTTTCCTCTTTGAATTGCATATTCCTTAGATCTGTAACAAATATTAATTATGTATATGTATTGTTTTTTCAAATAAGATATTGAATTTGCATTTGAAAAATATTTGTTTTAAAATGTTTAAATTGAAGGCTTCAGGAAAACTAAATTTGAGAAAATTTATAATTTTATTCTTGTCTGAATTTCACCTCAGTTTCATTATTGAAGCCTGTTCAGGGCAATTTGAATTAAAATTTACTGGATTTACTGTGGCATTTGGTTACTGTTTCCTTTCAGAATTTTTCAATTCTCATACTCCTTCCAATACAATCCTTAATTACGTTATGTCAAATTTGGTACATAATTAGCAGTTTTCACAGTATCAATTTATATGACATTAAATTCATCTCCTTGCATATTGAATGCAACACATTGTAAAAGCTCCTGCATTCAGATTGTTCTGGTTTCAAGAATACAGGTCATCAAGCAAATAAATTAAATTCTAATTTGCTTCACACAATTAGTGAAACAATCTTTAAAGATGTCTCTGCCATTTAATGAATTTTGGGGAGATTTAATATAGTTCTAGGTCTGTTTTGCTTTATTTCGTGAATATTTCTGTCTGTTAATTACAAATAATTATATATAAAACATCTTTCTTACGGAAATATCAAAATGACTAAATAAAATGTGGAAACGTAGATTTCAGGCTTTTTGGTCGTATTGGTAAGCGGGTAGCCTAACCGAGCTTGCAAGGGGTTGGCTTCATTTTCCGCAATGGGAATGGTCGGCCATGTCCATGTATTATAACCTCCTTGACGGAGACGTGCCATCAAAGAACTACATGGACGACCGACCGAATCACACCGGTGTACCCGGTGCAACTGTACCACGGTGTAAGATATATAGGTGTGTTCACTCCCAGTCCCAAGTTGAAGCTAGTGTGAGGCTAGTTCTCGTAGTTCTCGCATATAAGCGCTGCGATCTGTTTGGGTATGACGTATGACAAAATCGGTATTGTGTGAAAATATGATTTGTAAGTAATCATCAGTAATAAGATAAAATTTATTATTATTAAACTATCTCATTAGAATGTGCAAAATTATTATTGCAAATGACTATTTCTTATTATAAAATTATTAATTATATTGAAATTGTCTTCACAAATGATCCAGTACACTGCAATTAAGTACAATCCTATTGATTGATTGCTGACATTATGGGTTGCAAAGCAATGTGACCGTCACTTGATTAATAATAAATCACAGTTGAAGTGTTTTTCGTAAAAGTAATCCCTGTTTATTATTATTATATTATTGTTGTTTTTCTCTTTAGAATAACCTCACCTCCTGATTTAAAATGCAAATCTTCAATCGGTGGTAAATTTTAAAAAAATAACACCTCCGACGCACATTGTAATTCGTCTAAATGGGCTTTAATACATTTACGTTAGCGTTTCTCCGATTGACAAAAATACTACGCTGGAAACGTGAGCGACACCATGCCGGCCATGACTTGTTATGCCCAAACCGATCGTGCGCACCGTACGGAGGAGTTAGGAACTAGCCTCAAACTGGCTTCAGAAAATCTGCCCAAAAGGCGGCTAGTTGACACACCTATATATCTTACACCGTGAACTGTACCAATCGTCAATTGAAAACGCGGGAAAATGCGGTGGCAATGTGGGCGGAGGAACAATGGAAGTCTTTCGGGAACATGGCGGCAATTTCAAAATTAGTCATATCCATAGGTTGGAACGAAATAATTCCGAGTGTATTGTTATGACAACACATACTTACAATATTTCAGATTAATTACAATTAAAATAATACAAGTTATTGTGTTTATTGATAATTTAACCTGGATAGCTATCAATAAATATCAGTAAAACAAACAGAGAAATCAATCAAATGAGTGGACTTTATAGTATAATGGTTATATAAGTTTATAATGAGATATTGCTAATCATGTAGGCCTACCTTTAATATTTCAGATATAACAATAAAATTTCTGCCTTGTCTTCTCAAACCCATCTTTATCTGAAAAATTTATCTTATTAAGCACATATGACCAATAATGTACCTCCAATTTGGAATATATTTGTCTCAATAGCACTCAATATCATTCATTGCATAAACAATATTCAGTCCTCTTCATTAGCACAATGGGTTGTTTTCTTCCTAAAATATATTCTATAGGTGATGTGTTTAGCACTATCTGCACAAAATGTTTAAAGAAAAAAATTGGAGGCTTTTAGAGAAAACGTCATTCTAGCATTGCTAAAAATGCGGAATTTTGAGCTTATTTTCACAGCAAAACCTGGAGTTTTCGAGAACTTTCTTTGACATTATGTGAAGTACTTGTACTCACAAATGCAATAATGTCTATAAACAGATGTAATAATGTAAATATTAACGATGTGAGAGAGTACAATACATGAATACAATACATAGATTTAAAAGTAAATTGAAAGCTTTCCTCCTTAACAACATGTTCTACAGTGTGAAGGAATACACAAATCACACCACTACCTCCCTTAAAAAACAAAAATAAAAATTCTAATCCCACTGATTCTCTGTTTCATGTTGACTGTTCAAGTTGAAGCAAAGAAAAAAGAACTGGCATATCCCATCCTGCCTGTGTTAAATTGCAGTTGGACTGATGTAGAAGGAGAACGCCAAACCAAAATTCTATTTCCTTCATCCTGAATTTGCTAAATGCACTAGGCATCATTAATATCGTTAAATCATTTCTGAATGAATAGTATTTTATTATTAGTATTGTTACTATTATAATTGATGTTACTATTATAATTGATATTACTATTATTAGAATTGTTATTATTACTATTATTATTATTATTATTATTATTATTATTATTATTATTATTATTATTATTATTATTATTGAGTATTGTAAGATCAATGACCAACTTGATCAGGGTTTTTTGTCCAGTTTCCCTTGATCCTTTGAGCAAATGCTGAGATGGTCCCCCTTGTTTTGATTTCTGGACAGTAAATGTGTGACGTCGTGGGAATACACAATAATCACAGACACGAGCTTCAATGATAAATATGTACAGGTTTATTCACAATATGTACAGTACTACTTTAAGTTACAGCTCTGGTAGATCTTTACTTTCCTGATCGCAGGAGCGATCCTTAAAAATGAATAACTGACTCGTGGCCCGCGCCACTCCTCAGCGAGCCTCCCGCACACAGCAGACAGCTCCGGCGACCTCTTGTCACCCGTGGATAGAGTCCACAACGGCGTCCCAACACATGGTTTGCCGCACGAGCCTAGCTCGGCTCCGCACCGCCCTGGGCGCAAGTTTTTGTGCGTTCGCACGAGGGTTCCCTCTCAGCTCAACAAACCCCACCCCCGCGCTCTGCGTTGGTTCTTATATAGCTGCCACCCACGTGACCTGAAACGTCACTGGGTTTTGCACACGGCCCACACTGACCGCTTTGCCAGGCATTTTTGGACATCCATTTCCCTGGATTCCAAGAATTTGACACGCGGCACGCGGCAAAAATGCGCTGTCCCGTACTTTGGGCATCCCTTTCCCTAGCTCTTAGGATTTCCCAGAATACCTCGGCGTGTCACATCCTGCCTGGCCCCTGGCGTCTAATCCTCTGCCGCCGCCCTTTGTGGCGGTTGCTAACTGTAGTCCTACAATACGTTACATACTTCTCCATACCCTATTTTGAATTTTTTATGCAGGGTATAACCACAATAAAAAATTCGTCCCGCAACTAGATTTGTGGATCTGGATGTGATTATACCATTTACCTGGCCATTGGGCTCACACTCTATTGATCTCTCTAACCTACTCTATATTTACAACATATTTTTTTTTCTCAAAATCTAGCTAATATAAATAACTAACCTACTTCACGTACCTCCTTTCATTCTAATATATACAATTTTCTACAATCTTAAATTACATACAGTCTGCTGCAATTACCTCCGTAGTATTCACAATCAAATGATGTGATACTTTCCCTGATACCCCCAGAACCAACAATGTCTTCAGAGCTTCACTTTGTACCCATAATTACACATACATAAGACACACATGAAACAAACAGAATACACAACAATACACTTTCAACAATTTGTTACATATATACAGTGATTCTTCTCTTGTCTTGATTTTATACAATGCAATCAAGTGATTCGGTTCAGTGTAGCCCTCCGCATTCCCAGCTCAGTTCAGGTTCCATGTATCAGTAAAACATACGGCTTAAGGCATCAGCATTTACGTGATCCTTACCCCTTTTATGAATAATTTCTAAATTGTATGCTTGGATCATTAATGACCAACGCATCAATCTCGGGTTCTTACTTGAACAATTATTTAGCCATACTAATGGGTTGTGGTCTGTTTCCACTTTAATTTTTGCATTTCCATCCAAATAGTACTTTAATTTCTGCAATGCCCATATTATGGCTGTGCACTCCTGTTCTGTTGTACATCGTAATAATTCCGAATCTGTGAATTTACGACTTAAGTATAACACCGGTTTTTCTTCTCCTCTATCATTATACTGTGCCAAAATGATGCCAATACCTCTTTTTGACGCATCACGCTGCACTATAAAATCCTTATTAAAATCTGGCGCGTGAAGGACGGGTTCGTGACAGAGAGCGTTCCTCAGTTTCTCGAATGCCATCTCGCATGCTGGCGTCCACGTTACCCTGCCTTGCCGTTCGCGACCTCGCAATAAGTCCGTTAATGGCGCTGATATACCCGCATAATCGGGAATAAATTTCCTGTAGTAACCCGTTAATCCGAGAAAAGCACGCACTTGCTTTTTCGTTTGAGGTACGGGGTGCTCTTTAATAGTTTTTACTTTGGCCTCTACCGGCCGCATCATGCCACTACCAACCATGTAGCCTAGGTATTGCACATTCTTACGCGCGTATTTACACTTGCTTGGCTGCACATGCAACTTCGCTTTCTCTAATATTAGAAACACCTGCTCTAAATGTCTAAGGTGTTCTTGCCATGTGTCGCTATAAATGGCGATGTCATCCAAGTATGGGACTGCAAATTCTGCACATCCTGCTAATAAAGCTGCCATCATCCTACTACACTGAAAAGGTGCATTTTTTAGCCCGAAGGGCAATCTTAATGGCCTATACGTGCCAAAGCTTGTACAGAAAGCCGCATATCTTTGCGCTCTCGGAGTGAGCGGTATCTGATGATAAAATTTTGCTAAATCCAATGTAGTAATAATCTTAGCTGCCGCTACTGCTTCTATCCTCTCCTCCATGTTCGGCAACGGAAAATATTCCGATTTTATAATTTGGTTTAGCTTGCGATAATCTACGCACGGTCTTGGTTTTCGTCCCGGCGCCTCTACAAGAATCATAGGGGAAGCATAATCAGAGTCGCCTATTTCGATTATGTTATCCCGTAACATCTTCGCGATTTCTTCCTGCAAAATTTTTGATTGACGCGGCGACATTCGATAAGGCGCACTTCTTATCTTTTTCGACTCGTCCGTCAATTCAATGTCCATGGTGACGACATCCGTTAACCCTGGTCTGTCTGAAAATATATGCTTGTATTTTACAATTAATTTGAGCAGTTTGTCGCGGAACTCGTCTTCGACTTCTGTTCCTTCGAGCATAGCTTCCGCATCGAAGTCGACACTATCAAGGTTAATAGCGTACTTATCCAGCTCGTCTTCCTCAACTTCAAAGTTTGAGCTACGATCTGCTACGTTGTGCTTATTCGTGTCGTATAGTGTTTTGATTTCCGGGTCACTTTGTTGTGAAGCTGCGAACTCAGTCTGGGTAACATTTATGAGTTCATTCACTTCGGGCGTTAGTACACTTGCACTGGCGTCCCTTTCACTAACGGCTCCCTGCTGCCTCAATTGTTCAAGGTTTTCTACCTGCTCGTCCGCGTCAAACTCGCCTGCGTGTCGGTCAGCCGGCCCCGACTCTTGAGTCACCCGCGACGTTTCAGCGGCTTTTGCCCGCGTCGTTACGGCTGCAACTAATTGTGGCTCAATAAATCCTGCCTTTACTTCTTCCAACAGAGCAGCTGTTCTATTACTTAATAAGTAATATCCGCTGTCGCATTCCCGAGGCACAACTGCGGCTTTAGTTACTACTTTCCCGAATGGCCCTTCAATAGTGACTTCTGCCACCGGGAGATTTCGTGGTGAGGCATCAAGCGGTTGCAAAATCCACACGCTTTCTCCCGTTAAATTCTCGTCGCTAATAAATTTCTCATGGACAAGATCGAAACTGGCACCACAGTCGCGCAAAAATCTCCCGGGAATTTTATTAATTTTTCCAAAGAACACGTACGGTGAAAACAATTCCGTAGCTGTTTTGTCTGCCACATGATTCATTTTTTCGGCCACGCGGCGCTGCGGGCATTCACGGACCATGTGGTCTGTGGCACCACACCCGTAGCATTTCCGCTTGTCTGGCTTCTCGTATGCTGCCCTAACATCGGTTTTCTTACCGCTCGATTTCCCCTGAAATTCCGGTACTATCGGCATCGTCTTGCTCGTGCTTGCAACTTGTTCCCCTACGGCTTCCGATTTCCTATAAGGCTTGAACGAAGACCGTTTCCAGCCTGCCCTATTGTTTTCATAGTTGTCTAGTTTACGAGCTAGTTCTAACGGCATCTTAAATTCCCCCCACTCATCAATAAAATGCTCTTTAATATCAATAGGCACACGACGCTTCAATTGATCGGTTACAATTAGATTCATTAAGTCCTCGAACGTATGAATATCTAGTCCTGCTACCCATTCTTTGCAATAATTTTTCAGCTCTCTCGCGTATACGTTCCAGGTAGTATTCGCGGCTTTTACATGTTTCGCGAACAATTGTCGAAACTTCTCGGCATTGAATCGATACATTTCTAATAACCTATTCTTTAAATCGGCATATTCTGTTCTTCTACCTTGCCCTTCTAAAGTTAGCGATGCATTGATTTGGTGTGGGAGCAGTCCCATAAGATTTGCCACCCACTCTTCTTCTGGAATTTCTAATTGTTCCGCCTGACTCTCAAAAACACTTAAAAATGCTGTTATGTCGTCGTCCTCCCCTTTGAATCTGCTCATAACTTGATTTAATCGAATGTGCATTTTGCTATTTACTTCGGACTGCGGACTAGCTCTACCCGCCAGTTGGCCCTGTTCTATTCTCAGTTTTTCTAACTGAAATGCACGTTCCTTCTCTGATTCGCGTTCACTCTTTTCTCGTTCGCGTTCATCCTTGTACGCCTGAGCTATCCCTTTCACAAATTCCTCCTCGTAATCGGAATGCTCCTCTATCAATTTTTTTAGTACTACCAAAGTTTCGCCACCTGTAATTTGGAGTCCTAATTCCTGTGCCACGTGCACTACACAATCTTTCCCGAATCTCGGTAAGTAAGCCATAACTGAAACCTGAACCGAACCTTACAATGCAGATAGCTATACTTACACCAGATCCTTGCTGACTTCTTGATTTTATCAAAGCCGGTTGGCCTTGAGACGTCCTTCCTTCTCCGTCCTTCCTTCCTTCCTTCCTTCCGGCGTTGCCGTGAAGACGTGGGCGTCTGGCTAGGAGCGGACCCTCTCTGCTCCCGTGCGTTGTAATTATGTCTGCCCGTCGACACACCCACGCACTGGCCCACCCACTGTTCGTAATATTGCGACCACGTATGAGTATGGTGCAACAATGCCGTGCCGTTCCAGCGTGAATATTTTAACTGCTGCTATTATCACAATTGAGCAACACTTCCCCGTGGAATTCTTATAACCGCATCCACCAATTATACTATTTGGTGAATGATATTCCCCGTGGAATTCGTTTAACCGCTGCCACCAATTATACTATTTGGTGGGTGCACGTACTCCCCCGTGGGCTTCTTTATAACCGCTGCCACCAATTATACTATTTGGTGGGTGCACGTACTCCCCCGTGGGCTTCTTTATAACCGCTGCCACCAATTATGTCTACCCGTCTGTGACGTCGTGGGAATACACAATAATCACAGACACGAGCTTCAATGATAAATATGTACAGGTTTATTCACAATATGTACAGTACTACTTTAAGTTACAGCTCTGGTAGATCTTTACTTTCCTGATCGCAGGAGCGATCCTTAAAAATGAATAACTGACTCGTGGCCCGCGCCACTCCTCAGCGAGCCTCCCGCACACAGCAGACAGCTCCGGCGACCTCTTGTCACCCGTGGATAGAGTCCACAACGGCGTCCCAACACATGGTTTGCCGCACGAGCCTAGCTCGGCTCCGCACCGCCCTGGGCGCAAGTTTTTGTGCGTTCGCACGAGGGTTCCCTCTCAGCTCAACAAACCCCACCCCCGCGCTCTGCGTTGGTTCTTATATAGCTGCCACCCACGTGACCTGAAACGTCACTGGGTTTTGCACACGGCCCACACTGACCGCTTTGCCAGGCATTTTTGGACATCCATTTCCCTGGATTCCAAGAATTTGACACGCGGCACGCGGCAAAAATGCGCTGTCCCGTACTTTGGGCATCCCTTTCCCTAGCTCTTAGGATTTCCCAGAATACCTCGGCGTGTCACATCCTGCCTGGCCCCTGGCGTCTAATCCTCTGCCGCCGCCCTTTGTGGCGGTTGCTAACTGTAGTCCTACAATACGTTACAAATGTAACTTCACTCTGCCATATCTGACTCGTCATACACGATTGAAATTGTATCTGTGACTCAATAAATATTATTATTATTATTAATATTATTATTATTATTATTATTATTATTATTATTATTATTATTATTAGTATTTGTATTAAAAAATTAATATATTAGTATATTGTATTAAAAAATACAATAAATCATAAATACAAAATTCATTTTTGCAATTTCTGAAAAACAAAAGAATACTGCAAAATGGTGTTTATGTCATTTTACGCAGCTTTTAACTTTAACTGAACAAACTGTTTGAAGAAAAAATCTGGGACCATTTTTGAGAAAATCTAGTTTCTAATATTTTTTTATATTGCCCATATTTTACTGAAAATTATACAAATAATATTAATATTTTAAAAAAAATTCTATAAGATTCGTTAAAGAATTAATTGTGGAAAAAATTATTCTATCTGAAGAAAAAATAATATCTTCAATATTGTATTGTAGGAAGACACAAAAAAAGTTTCAAACTTTTCCAATTTTTGAAGATGTAGACGTATCCATGAAAATCAAATCAATGTCATCTTTATAAATGTTTTTCACTTTACTCTTACAAAAAATTTAAAGATAAAATGGAGCCATTTTTAATGAAGTTTAAAAAATGTTGCAGGGGCTTCATGTAAAGTACCTCCAAAATTCAAAGAATTCTTCTCAAAATCGCAGGGCTTTGAGTCAGACCAAATCGATGGGGAAATTCATTTTGAAAACAATCCTGTGAATAGCACTGTTAGTGTAGAACACATACGAACTGACAAACATACAGATGGACAGATGACAGACAGACAGGAAAACACATTTTCTCTTTGAGTGTGCAAAACGTATTTCCGTTAATGGATATTCCACAGCACTGGAATACAAACTCACTGATTTAGAAGTATTACTTGAGGAGAAGTCAACCACATTCCAATATTGTGCTCTAGAGAATACTGTCTGACCAAAGAACAATTAGATAACACACACGTACCAGGCATGTCTTTAGCATGCAGTTCATGTCGAAATATTAACAATGCACGTGCTGGGACATGCATTTTTAATAAAGAGGCTATCAATTTTGTACCCTACATCAATCACTCTCATCTCATAAAACAGAAAGACTTTCATATTTGCATTACTGATTGACCTACAGTAAAAACAAGTATCTAATGAACATATTGCAGCCTCACTAGGAATTAGAAAATTTTTATAAAATGTCTGAAAGTTATTCCAATAAAACTTTGAAAACTTAGACAGTATAAAATTTTTCTTTGCAGTGACTTCAACATAAATTGCCTCACACAATTCAGTAATGCAAATCTATTCAAAACCTACCAAAATCATACAATCTATAAACAACCATAAATACACCAACCTGAGTATCCAAAAATAATTGCACAATTGTAGATCAATTGATACTAGACAGGGGTGACCAGAAGAGGGGATAGCTGTGGCAACTTGCCCAAGGCCCTGATTTAATTAGGTTCTTGATTTTTTTCATTAAAAAAAATTAAAATCCCATTTTATAAACAAACAAGAATTCGCTGGGAGAACTGTGCTACAACCCAGTATTTCCTGTGAACTCTCTGAGAAAGAATCGGAGGCGTTTCTTTGGTATGGGAGACATGGCACGTACCATGGGCGCTATTTAGAATAGAGAGTTTGTGCACGCCATAGCGGACGGAACTATCGTTCTACACACGCCCAGAAATGATGCAAAACTTGAACTGCGCATGCGCAGAAGATCGATAGTGCTTTAACGTTCGAGGGCGCACAAACACTGATATATCCGCTAAAACAAATAACCATTCTATACTTCGATTTTTCTACTGTGGACGATGACATTAGGTTATTGTTACACCTCCTGCATTATAAAATGAATGTTTTTAACAGTGGTAAGCACATTTCTGAGGCCACGAGTCCCATTGAGAAGGACGTTTGGGAATTAATTAAAAAGATTCGTTTTTCAAGGCAGGAGGTGTAACAATGGCATAATGTCATCGGTCACTATAAAAAAATCGAAGTATATTATGGTATATAGAATGGGATGATAAGCAATGGGAGATTGATGAACTGATGGAGAAATGGGTTTGAAAGAACATCGGACTGCAAAAGTGCTGAAGTTGTTTACAGATGCACTTGTAGTCACAATCTTCTCTGTATAATTATTACACTAAGCCATGGCCAAGTCTGGCCGTGACTAAGCCCAGGGTAATGATCAGACTATTTTGCTAAAAACCCCCTAGAGCAGTGGTTCTCAAACTTTTTCTCTCCGGGCCCCCTATGACGAGGTAGAATATCATTATGCCCCCCGCCTATTTCATCTATTAACTACAGAAACAATTTTTCTTTGAAGAAATCATTACATTATTCTATATCTATTGCTGCAGGTAAAATCAGTGTTTCTGTTACTGTGTGTAGTTTCTTACACTTAGCAATTCTATGTGACACTTGGTAAGAGGTTAACAGGGCCTTTGAAGTAACATTTGTAGTTTTAGCTCAATTCTGCTGGGCACACTTTAACACATTTCGTTTTCTGACAAAAAAATCTTCTGTTTTTTTTTCTGTTAATTCAGGATGTTTGGTTTCAAGTTGCCTCTTTAACTTGTTTGGCTTCATACTATCAGCAGCTAAAATGATTAAACATATTACACATTGTGGACGTTCTTCACCATTTACCGTAGTTTTCATGAAGCCTAGCGACAAATATTTCTCATCACATCTTCTCGTTTTTGCCTTCAGAATGTAATCCTCGCCATCTTCAGATAATGGAGCACTGGTGTCTTCATTTCTGTCACTAATCAGGAACCGCTTCATTCTCGTGTAATGTTTACCTCATGATTTACGAATTACGAGTCGTTGTGTTTCACGAGACAAAGTTTGCTCTGCGCTGATATGTTAGTTCGCGAAAGGCAATAATATAAGATTACAGAGTTACAAATGCAGAGGAGAGGAGCGCAGCTGATCGACGTTCTGTTTGTTCTGAAGGAAAGGAAAAATCTTCATGTTTCCTACTGAGAAATTAGATTTTTACTCTGGTATTTTTCATTAAGCGCAGACGATTCTACGTTTTCAGGAAAATATGTCGCCCCCGTTTAGAGGCCTTCGCGCCCCCCTTGTGAGCTCACGCCCCACAATTTGAGAACCACTGCCTTAGAGAGTCAAGTTAATGAATGTAATTAAAAAACTCGGAAGTTTTACAATAATTTTATTGAAACAGATATGAAAGCATAAGTGTATAGTATAATTCTGCTGCTACAGGGTATATCTTTCAGATACAATAACATTGCGTAGTTTTTGGAATAGCAAAAATATACTTAAGCTATTGTCTTATCAAATGTATGTCTATTAATGACATTGTTATAATAGTTTATTTCATATACAGAATTTTAAAAGTAATAACATTACTATTCTTCTATTGCAAGCAGAGTGTTTTTGGAAATAACGCTAGAATTACTGGAGAAATAAAAAAATCATTCTTTCGGAAAAAAAAAAAAAAAATTCAGAATTGTACAGTAAACAATTTGTCCCAATATGTTGTTTTAAAACATGACTTTTTAGCAATGCTTTTAATAAACATTCATAGTGGATCACTATTTGCTAGTATTTCACTGGTGAATTGTATTTTCATTCTGCTTTTAAACACATTATTTAATGATTAAAAGTATTTGTTGTGATTGTAAACAAAATGTTCAATCCTTTGAGTAAATACAATATCAAGGTATCAATGTCAAGTCTAAAGACTTAATTATAATCATTTACAATAATTAAGCATCATATTTATTATCATATTTATATATTTAGATTTCACTACAGTAACTCTCTTTAACTACAATACTAATATGCAAGGCTGAAGCAACATTACATAGTGTTACTTTCATGAATTGTAATCTTGCCACAAGAGAGTTAAATTATGAAATTTCTCTATGAGTAGATTCTATGAAGAATCTATTATAATTTATTATTTCTTGCAAAGATATGATCTACTTTTCTTCCTAATCACCACTGCACAATTCATCTTTTTGGACCACAATATTTATATATCTGACTTCCATCTACTTATTTTACTTGCTTGTTTGAGAAAAATGAGGAAGTAATGTCAGTTGTATGTCAGGATTGAGACTATGATTGTCCATTTAAATATTTGTTTTTCTTGCTTATACACTTTTTAAGACACTTTTATCTTCTTAATTGTGGTCAAGAAATGTTCTTGTAATTAATGTACTTAGAAGTTCAGTCACAATGTAATTTAGTAGCCAAAACTATATTTTTTTATGTTCTTAAATAAAACAATGAGATCATTTATTTGCAATTATTCTAAATTAACTGTAATTATTGCAGGTACATGGAATCGTATGAAGGCTCAATTTTTTTATTAACATTGTTCATTCGAATTCTTAAAACCTAAACACAAAATTTGTGTTGTCCTGACAGGTACAGTATTGTTCACACTTTGCGTAGCTTAAAACAACCAGTAAGGAGTGTTATACAAAATTTGCTTTTCTTATCATGCAAGTATCTTCAGTGACCTTGCGTAATAATGTGAACAATAGAATCAATCTGTGAAAAATTACTGACTCTTGCGTACTGAGGAAATGTTTACAATTGTATACACTACTCATAAAAACAAAAATTGTCTGATCATTTTCAAAATTTGAATTTATGGAACAAGCAATAATGCACAAAATTACAAATATCTATCCTTTTATGAATTACATTCAATTAAAAAATTCACAAAGTTGAAATTGCACTCATGATTTTTGTATACAAGAACATTTTCCTTCAATGTTTACAATGCATTTTTTTACAAAATATTTATATTTGCAAACTTTATAGTACTGTAAAAAGCTGTTATTAATAAAAACCTCTATTTTAAAAATTCTCATTTCTTTAAACTGTATATATAGTCATAAATCAGCGAAAATGTATCCATTTTCTAATGAAGTATGTATCATCTTCATATACCATCTAGCAAACTATGTAAATTGTGTTTACATATAACATTAAATTATAGTCTACTAATGAAAATTTGATGTTGAGAAAGTAATGCCTGAAAAGACTGTATAGAAAAGTGAACACAATTCTTCATATTTCCAAAAAGAAATGCTGTGCAAAACATATATTGACAGATCAAAATAAAAATATTACTTTTACATAATGTTCAATTATTGTTTGAATTTCATTTAAATCAGTTGTTTCCCCATTTACCTTGAAGAAATTTGGATCAGACGAAAAGCATACATCAACATTTTTGCAGCAATTCTTCAAACATTATGATAAAAAAAAAAAAAAGGATTTTATAATGTCTGTTCAAATATAACTTTTACATTTATTTTTCTTCCAGTACAATGTTAACTTGGTTCATAATTGATTTATTCAATTTGACTCCAGTTTCATAGTTGTCTGTAGAAGATATTTTTGATTTCAGTCTAACAAGAATAGATGGATCAATATAATTAGTCAATTTGCATCTTTCTAAGAATACATGGTATAGAAGTCATTTAGCATCTTGCTCCTACAGCACTTTTCAAGGAAGGGAATGGGTTTTTCATTTTATTGTTTCAAAGTCTCTATTGTAAATTCCTTTTACAATAGAAATGATTATTAAATCGATCAAATAATAAACATATAGCATCAGAAAATAGTATTTTTTACAATAATGTACTGACAAATTGAAACACTGTTTTTTGACAATAACTTATTTGAATTTCACTATCAGAGAAAGTAGATAACAGGAGAATAAGTTGTAATCAAGAAATATGAACTAAATAATAATGTATCTTGTACAACGTATTGAAATATTGTGCAAAAAGACAGAAAAACATTAAATATCTTGATGCAGCCTGCCATACCACAAATAAAGATTTTCTCTTCATGATTCACAGCAATATTTTTTAAAGTATGTTTGATGTATCCAATGAAATGGAATAAATGTTAGAAATATATTTGATAACTTTTAGTGAGTTTTATGTAATTTTCTAAAACATCTTTTAATTTATGAAGAACATTTATGTTAATTCACTTTATAAGAATGCATATATGAATAATTACAAGATATTCTCAGTGACGAGGCAATTTTCATTTTGTAATGAAAACTGTATGAATGCCTGATAATGGGAAGAATAAAAGGTGAAAAATGTAGTATTTTATCAACAAGATCTGATGTTATGTATGTCTTTCTAACTTGCACAATGAAATTCTTCAGGTGTGGAAACAAATATGTACCAAAAATTATAAAGCTTTTCTCAATGCATTGGTTTATTAGTTTAGAGATGTGAATCCTTGAAAATGTGAGCAATAGCATGGAAAGAGAACATACTACCTACTGATTCTTTTGTAATAGTGTTTTCTTAATAGTGTATGTAGTCAAATTTTTTGAAGACAACATGCACAACAATTTCCAGAGACTAGAGTTCCAAAATAAGACGGACATAGTATCAGAGGAAGCATTGTTTCTTTGGAAGCTTTTTCTGTTTGTCTCACATTCGCTTTCCTCAAGGGATTGAATGAATGCTCCAAAACGTTACACAGACGAATTCTCTAACAGTATGATATTTCAAAACCTTTTCAAATATTTTTCGCAAACGATCTAGTTTTAAAATCTCTTTCTCTAATGGAATCTATCGTCTGTTTCAAATACTTCCCATCTGAGTAACCGCTTACCGCTAATATTCAAACAACTTGAAACACATTGGCTGATGTAATGCAGAGTCCCATGGTGGGAGAAGCGGTCATTGTGATGCGACCGTACAGCGCTCTAGGGTCGTAATAAACGAACCATCAAGGCCGGTAGCGCTAGTATCGCCAAGAAGTTCATTCCAATGGTGCCAGGGTTCCTTGAAGCGTCGTTGCAGAGGTCTGTGTTGCACTGCAAACACTTGGCACCCGAACTCTCGGGAGGGCAGGCGTTCACCGTCTCCGGATTAAACGCACAGGAGCGGATCACTACTTCATGTCCCTTTTTATCTGCGAACAAAAGCAGTACAATGTTGATGTCGACGTTTAAAGCCCAAAAAAAAAGGTACAATTATGTCATCAAGAAATTAAGCTTCTCTCCCATACGTCAGATTTATTTAAATGAAGAATCTTAGGATATAAATATTCATAAATGTATTAATGAAGTTAATTATAGAAGTGTTATTGTATGTTCATAACCGGTTCCTTTTTGCCATGTCCCATTTTACTGCAGCTTGTCAAAAGACCTTTTAATTTACAATAGCATTTGGAAGTGAAGTAAGAAAGGGAGAAATAAATAAATAAACAAGTTTAATAACACTAAATAACGATCAATTGTCATGTAAAAATTTTTCTTCACTAAGTAAGGTAATATCATGATTAATTAATTATAGACCCGTACCGGAAGCAAGTTTCATCAAACATAATAAATCATAATAAATAATTTTCTTCTCACTATCCAACATTCTACCATTAGTAGTAATCATGGTGTGTGTTGGTGTGGTGAAGGTGTATGCATGTTCCTCACATCCCGTGAGGTACCTTCAAGTCAAGAATATGTGGCAGTTTATTTAATTATGTGTATACTCTGTTGGTGGTTGCACGTTGTAGCTCATATATTAAATTTTACTTTCTCGCTACGTAGTAGAGAACGTTATGTAATGCTGCGTGAAAAAACGGCGAATTTTAGGCAGAAAAACTCTTATTACAAGGCCCTGGTAACGAAAAAGTGGAAAAATCCAGTTGCTAAATGTAGAAAAAAATCCACCAACACGTGGTGTAGCCAGAATCCATGTTTTGAGGGTTCTGATGCCGAAAAATCGAATGATGGCAAAACGATCTGGCTGAACTCAGTTCTCCTTGAATTTGAAACCGATATTTTAATTTTGTGGTAACATTAAGTCCCCAGGGACATTTTCAAATAAAAAAAAAGCTCCATCATTTTTCATTAATTTTTTGTGTGAAAAGGACGTTTAAGAGAGAGGTGCAGGCCTCAGGTTCGTTGAAAACCCTGACTTTTCGAAAATTGCAAAAATTAAATTTTTTTTCAGCGTCTTCCTACAACTACAATTATGAAGATACATTTTTACTTCTCGCATACATACGTATATACGACTGGTGCGGAAAAATCGATTTCAGATATTGATGGAATTATAGGTTTTGGGGTCCCCTGATACTGAAAAAGTGTTTTTTTTCCAAAACATCCGCCCGTCCGTCTGTCCGTCCGTCTGTGAACACTGCTAGCGCTTAAACCAGGTGCACAATTTTTTCCTAATTGAAGAAAGCGCTGTCGATCTGGCTCTAATTGAAGCTTCGAGATTTTGAAAAAATTCTTTAATATTCTTTAATATTTGGGGGTACTTTACATGAAGCCCCCCGGACATTTTCAAAATTTTCTCAAAAACGGCTTCACATTTTTTCTTTAAATTTCTTGTAAGAATAGAGTAAAATAGGTGTATAATGGTGACATAGATCCAATTTTCACGGTTAACTCTGAAGATTCGAAAATTGCGAAAGTTTGAAATTTTTTTCGGCGCCTTCCTACAACTATAAAATTGAAGGTAGAGATTTTTGTTTGAAACGAAATTTCTTGCCCACAAATAGTTGTATCATAAAGGTTATGCAATTTTTTCGATAATCTTAGTAGTTTTCGTGCAATAGAGCGCGAAATATTTATAATAAAACATGCAAAAAGAAGATTTTCTCAAAAACAACTCCAAATTTTTCCTATAAATTTTTGGAAGAGTTAGTACCAAATGCACCCTATCCGATGGCATATACGCCATATTGCTCTATTCATTTGTTTTTTCAAAAATTACACAATGTAATTTTTTTGACATGTCTCTCACGTCGACAATATTTACATTAGAGGCGATTTCTTTACGTTATTGCATTTATGAGTACATTTGCTTTAAATAATGTCAAATAAAGTTTCTCGAAAACACAATAGTTTTGTATAAAAATGGACTCAAAATTCTGCATTTTCAGAACCACAAAAACACTATTTTCTAAAAGATGGCTCCAAATTTTTTCTTCAATTTTTTTTCAAATGAATAGTGCTAATTGAACTGTTTTATAAGACGTAAAGCTCATTTTGAGGGATTCTTTTTTTTTTTTCGAAAATTACACAAATATAATTTTTTTAACTACCTCTCACGCCGTTAATATTGGCATTTCCATCAATTTGTATGCATTAATACATATGTGGGTAGAAGTGCTTCAAATGACTTCAAATTAACTTTTTCGAATACTCAATAGATTGCCGAGAAAATGAGCTTCAAATTTCGCATTTACAGTAAAGCATAATCGCCATTTTCTCAAACACGGCAACGAATTTCTCAATGAAAACTTCTATTTAGGACGAGATTATACTCTTCTTTAATACTCTTGAAGTAATAATTCGGTTGTACTACTAGGAAAGAAAAAAAGGCGAGAAATTGTTAAAAAAAAAATTAAAAAAAGTACTTTGGGCGACGATAGAGGGGCAGCTGGCTAGAGAATGGAGATGGAGCAAGACCTTAAAGCCAGGCTACACCAAGGAAATTACTGGCAACGGTAGCTCAGTGCATCAACTTATGTCACTACAGTGCCTCTGACCGGGCGATCGTAGGTTCGAGTCCAGGCGGCGGCAGGATTTTCGACACTAGCTTTTCAGCTAGGTCGAATTCAATAGCTGTCTGGAGGAGAATTCTAGCGGCCGGCTGCTCTGATCGGTAGTTTTCCGTGGTTTCTCCGATCAACATGAGGCGAATGCCGGAGCAGTGCCCTAACAAACGGGCCAAGGACCTGCGCGCGATCTGTCCTTCCTCTTCCTTGTCCGATCCTCTCCCCTTACACACACACATACACGAACATGCACTACACTACCACACATTCCGGGAGACCGGTCGGGAGCTTAGAGCTTAGAGCTTAGAGCTGTCCCGACTGGGGCGGTGCCCTTCTGGTGGGAGAGTCCTGGTTAGGGAAAAACCCCACTAGCCAACGGTAGGTCGGCGCCTGATTTCGCCATCCAGTGGGGGAAGATCACCGCCATCTCCCAAGAAAAAACATGCACTACACTAACGGGACTAATGATCAAAGCAGTTGACACGCCCGGAAACCCGAAAAAATCAAGCAATCAATCCAAGGAAACTAGAAAAATTTGGTACGAAAAAGTCTGTGCCATTCTGTAGCGCTGTATGTTGAATTTTTTGAAAATTTTCATTTCATTTTTATTATTATAATAATAATTATTTATTATTATTATTATTATTATTATTATTATTATTATTATTATTATTATTATTATTATTATTATTATTATTATTATTATTATTATTATTATTATTATTATTATTATATTTACATTATTGCATTTTAAATTGCGACCTTTAATTGTGTTAAATGTGACAACGAATAGATGATTTCGCTTTGATTAATAAGATGTTGGAATGAAGAGCAATTCATGTAAAAACCAAGTAATTTTGATAAATATAAAAATATTATATTTTATTATTAAATTTTTCTATCCATTTTCATTTTCTTGCCAGCGGTATCAACAATGCTACTTGGCAAAATGTGTATCCCGTACGAATTAGCAGTGATTGTTGTCAGTAACCCATTGTTGTAACGCCGCACTAATAACAAGCGATAATAACAGGCGGTTGCCGTTCGTTCGCGTAAATATAAACTAATACTTTTATATATCTGGAGAATATCACTGTACTATAGTGTTTAATAATTACTATTATATATTTTTCGATCTATTTCCATTTGTTTTCCAACGCAGTTTTATCATAATACTCAATTTTACTTTCTTGCATACTGCTTACGCCAGTGGCGGCTCGTGGTCATACTCATGGTGGTTATTTCCACCATGGTCATACTATTAGGGTGTGCAACACCTCTCTTCTCTCTCCCTTCCTCCCCCCTCTCCCCTCTCTCTCTCTCTCTCACACACACACACGCACACATGCCCATACATTGCAAGCATACCCATATATTCATTAGCATAAATAATGACAATTAAAAACAAGTCTCTTATGAAGTTTGATAACATGTCGAATAGTTCCTTGTATCAGCAACGAGGGTTTCTTTTCACTATACCCGCTTCGACTTCGCTCGGCAAGGACCCCTCCGAAATATTTACTACTTGCGTCGTGTTACCGCATGATTCGGCACTTCCAGAGCGGTTTTTCAAAGGTTGTCAAGAAACATATTAATTTGAAACTTCTTGACTCGCACTTTTACTATATTTTCCATAAACTCGCTGAACAAATTTAAGGTTAAAAGTACAAGTTTCTATATCCAATACTAAAAACATCTGGATAGTTTGCCGTCTACACTGTTTGACGAAACACAAAGGCTGTGTTGCTTCAGTAAATGCGGTTTCTTTTCAGCAATTTTTCCTGTGACATTTTCTTTGATGTCATTTTAATATTTTCGACGCTATTCATTGTCAGTTGTACAAATATACTTCACAGAAAAACGAACACTCTAACTTTGGTTTTTCAAAACGCATTAAAAAGTAGCTTACTAGATACGTTTACACAATACATTTTGGTTTTCACATGCTTCGGAATGGATTTGTAGTTGCAACTCGCTTTAAAATAACATTCGATTAACACAATACCTACTTATGAATGCAGCACTGCACAGCAATGCGTTTGCGTTTCGCGCGCTACCGAAGAATTGCTTTGGAAGGGGTGAGAGCTCATTTAAGTGGAGAGATATCTCGCACTTTCTTCGTTCAATGTCACACTTACTTCTCTTAATAACTTGTGCTAGCCGAGTGTTACATCTTTACGACATGTCAAGGCACTTCCAGAGGTCGCCACTGCGTCTGCGCAGAATTGTCCGCACTGTTCGGAGTCTGCTCCAAGCGCCCATAAGCGACCATTGTTCCCCCTCTTTTCCCTCCAGCCCCGCGGGACCCATCGACGCACTCGGCTCGTTCGCATTTGCCGAGTGTGCTCTAGCTGGCTGTCGCGAAGGACATTGGCGGCGGACTGGCAATAGCAGCTCCCGAACGGCGCGTGTTTTGAAATACCACGTTTAGGAAACGCTTTGAGAGGACTTGAATCCCCTTCTTGTTAAGAAATGTTTAATAAAAATTGCATCGCAACTGTTTGGGTGTGCACATGCGAACGCGCGAATACCCACGAGCCGCCACTGGCTTACGCAGACGCTAAAAAATCTCATCGGAAATGTTCGTGCATACTACAATGAATTAAATGCCAGAAACATAGTTTCATGTACAGTTTTGAATAATATATCTATTGATTGAAACTATTTAATTTTCGCAACAAATGTTCTACGATTTGAAATGAGTTTTACAAAAAGTTATGATTGAAATATGTTAATTCGGAGAGAAATTGGTGTATAAATAGTATTGCATAACCTTTACTAAAGGGAGAAAGTACGTGCTGATTTAGCACCATAGTTTTAAAATGGGTTTCATTATATTGAAACGCTCTCCGTTTCTGTCAAAGTACTTCTGAAACCGGTTTCCGAATTTATATCATTTTTGGGCGCCAGGAAAGGGTTGCGATTTTAAATTTCCCGGAAACACGGGAAATAGTTATCCTACTAACTATGCCGGTTGGATTCTTACGAAAATAATCGTCGCCGGTACTTACTTTCTTCCTAGCAAACGATCATTCGATCCGCTCTCCATACGGAAGAAGCGAGGAAGCTGAAATTTGTTTCTGGAAAGGAATTTTTAAACTGTGGATTGCACAAGATGCTAAAGAAATGATAACCAGCTTTTCTTTTTCAGAATGAGAACGTTATAAGTTTATTCATCGATTAATCCTTTTTAGCATAAAATGTCACTTTGGTCATGACCGATCGTAAAAATTGTCTATAGCGCTATTATTCTTACAATTTTAGATAACCATGCGCTCTTGGACGATGAGGCCAGGAAGAATCCACCGCTCCGACCAATCTTCTCTCTTGTATCTTATTCTCAGTCCGCTGCCGGGTCAATGTCCTCCTCAACTTATTGTTTCACTTGCTTCCCTATTCTTTGCCACGGATGGGCACTAACTGCAAGACTGTCACGTTTTGCTCAATCCACGATACACGAAAGTCTATTTCTTCTAATTAATTCCTCCAACTTTCAACGCGATAAAACATAAAGTTCTTCCCCTGAACTACAAGATATGTCTCGAACCTCTCTTCCCTGCTCTCACGTATGTATTTTTTTCAAGTCCGATTTGCGCACTCCCGGTGCCAGAATTATTCAAAGTCCCAAATAGAACTACGCCCACAAAATATTTATAAGTCCTCACTGCTCAATTATTGACCGCAAAATTCCGCCAAGTCCCGCATCTATCATTTACAATAACCTCTGCAGTACGATGCGTACGGTACACGGTCTAAAGCTCCTCTCTCTCCAATATTATAAAGTTCAACCCTTGATAACCTTCATACCTTCTTGTCTCTTGTTTTACAAAACAATCTCGAGTTTCTTCTACGTCATACCCCATTACCAGTTTACTACCAATCCTACATGCCCTTATATCACAATCTTCTCTCCGTTACTTTCCGCGCTACGTTTTTTTCCTTCCACTTCCCTGGTTGCTAAGGAACGCCCTGCCTGCATGCCTATGCCCTCAACGTTTACACTTTTTACGATGAATTTAATAAATATTTGTCCCCAATTCCCATCAAAATATTGTGTGACAGTCTGGTATGTCACAATATCAAGAGAGCGAAATTGTATCTGAGACGTGCTTGGTGGCCTTCTTTTTCATTTTGTATAGCGCTGATGATGGAAATACATTTTGCGAAACATTGGCAAACAACCATGTTTTAATTTTCTTTTGATCCTATTGATTAGCACCGTTAACCTGACTTCAGCTTATTCATTAAGCACTAACTGTACAAAAATTAAAAATATATTGGAGCAGTTTTCGACAAAATTGCATTTGAGCGTTTCTGAAAATGGATAATTTTAAGCTCAATTTTACAGAAAACTATTGAGTTTTCGAGAAATTTCGTAAGACATCATTTAAGCCACTTGTACTCACAATTGCAAGAATGTTCACAAAATGCCGATAATGTAAATAATAAAATCAGAGAGATATAAAAAATACATTTGAAAAATTTTCGAAAAACAAAACAAAATAAAAGAAAACAGCACAATGGCGTTTACGTCATCTGTTACCGTACAATTAGCATTATCCATAAAAAACGTTTTAAGAAATAATTGGGAGTCGTTTTTGAAATAATTTTGTTTTTAATTATTTTTAATATTGTCCCGATTTCACTAAAACGTTAGGCAAAAACTACTGAAATTTTCAAACCTAGGTCCTTCCAGTGAGTACCTCTTGCAGTGTCAAACGTTGTCACCTGACTGCTCGAACGTCTGGCAGGCGAAGGCCAGTTTCATGGTGCCTGTGGGGACTCTACTAATTTTGCCAGCCCTGCAGCTATCTAGCCAGTGTCGAAAATTGCACCACCATCTCGACCCGAATCCTAGGTCCTTCCAGTGAGTACCCCTTGCAGTGTCAATCGTCGTCACCTGTCTGCTCAAACTTCTGGCAGGCGAAGGCCAGTTACATGGTGCCTGTGGGGACTCTACTAATTTTGCCAGCCCTGCAGCTATCTAGCCAGTGTCGAAAATTGCACCACCATCTCGACCCGAAACCTAGTTCCTTCCAGTGAGTACCCCTTGCATTGTCAATCGTCGTCACCTGTCTGCTCAAACTTCTGGCAAACGAAGGCCAGCTCCATGGTGTCTGTGGGGACTCTACTAATTTTGTCAGCCCTGCAGCTATCTAGCAAGTGTCGAAAATTGCACCACCATCTCGACCCGAAACCTAGTTCCTTCCAGTGAGTACCCCTTGCAGTGTCAATCGTCGTCACCTGTCTGCTCAAACATCTGGCAAACGAAGGCCAGCTCCATGGTGTCTGTGGGGACTCTACTAATTTTGCCAGCCCTGCAGCTATCTAGAAAGTGTCGAAAATTGCACCACCATCTCGACCCGAAACCTAGTTCCTTCCAGTGAGTACCCCTTGCAGTGTCAATCGTCGTCACCTGTCTGCTCAAACTTCTGGCAAACGAAGGCCAGCTCCATGGTGTCTGTGGGGACTCTACTAATTTTGCCAGCCCTGCAGCTATCTAGCCAGTGTCGAAAATTGCACCACCATCTCGACCCGAAACCTAGTTCCTTCCAGTGAGTACCCCTTGCAGTGTCAATCGTCGTCACCTGTCTGCTCAAACTTCTGGCAAAAGGAAGGCCAGCTCCATGGTGTCTGTGGGGACTCTACTAATTTTGCCAGCCCTGCAGCTATCTAGCCAGTGTCGAAAATTGCACCACCATCTCGACCCGAAACCTAGTTCCTTCCAGTGAGTACCCCTTGCAGTGTCAAACGTCGTCACCTGTCTGCTCGGAACGTCTGGCAGGCGAAGGCCAGGTCCATGGTGTCGGTGGGACTCTACTAATTTTACCAGCCCTGCAGCTATCTAGCCAGTGTCGAAAATTGCACCACCATCTCGACCCGAAACCTAGTTCCTTCCAGTGAGTATCCCTTGCAGTGTCAAACGTCGTCACCTGTCTGCTCGGACGTCTGGCAGGCGAAGGCCAGGTCCACGGTGTCGGTGAGGACTCCACTAATTTTACCAGCCCTGCAGCTATCTGGCCAGTGTCGAAAATTGCACCACCATCTCGACCCGAAACCTAGTTCCTTCCAGTGAGTACCCCTTGCAGTGTCAATCGTCGTCACCTGTCTGCTCAAACTTCTGGCAAACGAAGACCAGCTCCATGGTGTCTGTGGGGACTCTACTAATTTTGCCAGCCCTGCAGCTATCTAGCCAGTGTCGAAAATTGCACCACCATCTCGACCCGAAACCTAGTTCCTTCCAGTGAGTATCCCTTGCAGTGTCAAACGTCGTCACCTGTCTGCTCGGACGTCTGGCAGGCGAAGGCCAGGTCCACGGTGTCGGTGAGGACTCCACTAATTTTACCAGCCCTGCAGCTATCTAGCCAGTGTCGAAAATTGCACCACCATCTCGACCCGAAACCTAGTTCCTTCCAGTGAGTACCCCTTGCAGTGTCAAACGTCGTCACCTGTCTGCTCGAACGTCTGGCGGGCGAAGGCCAGTTTCATGGTGCCTGTGGGGACTCTACTAATTTTGCCAGCCCTGCAGCTATCTAGCCAGTGTCGAAAATTGCACCACCATCTCGACCCGAAACCTAGTTCCTTCCAGTGAGTACCCCTTGCAGTGTCAATCGTCGTCACCTGTCTGCTCAAACTCTGGCAAACGAAGGCCAGCTCCATGGTGTCTGTGGGGACTCTACTAATTTTGCCAGCCCTGCAGCTATCTAGAAAGTGTCGAAAATTGCACCACCATCTGGACCCGAAACCTAGTTACTTCCAGTGAGTACCCCTTGCAGTGTCAATCGTCGTCACCTGTCTGCTCAAACATCTGGCAAACGAAGGCCAGCTCCATGGTGTCTGTGGGGAATCTACTAATTTTGCCAGCCCTGCAGCTATCTAGCCAGTGTCGAAAATTGCACCACCATCTCGACCCGAAACCTAGTTCCTTCCAGTGAGTACCCCTTGCAGTGTCAAACGTCGTCACCTGTCTGCTCGAACGTCTGGCGGGCGAAGGCCAGTTTCATGGTGCCTGTGGGGACTCTACTAATTTTGCCAGCCCTGCAGCTATCTAGCAAGTGTCGAAAATTGCACCACCATCTCGACCCGAAACCTAGTTCCTTCCAGTGAGTACCCCTTGCAGTGTCAATCGTCGTCACCTGTCTGCTCAAACTTCTGGCAAACGAAGGCCAGCTCCATGGTGTCTGTGGGGACTCTACTAATTTTGCCAGCCCTGCAGCTATCTAGCCAAGTGTCGAAAATTGCACCACCATCTCGACCCGAAACCTAGTTCCTTCCAGTGAGTACCCCTTGCAGTGTCAAACGTCGTCACCTGTCTGCTCGAACGTCTGGCAGGCGAAGGCCAGTTTCATGGTGCCTGTGGGGACTCTACTAATTTTGCCAGCCCTGCAGCTATCTAGCCAGTGTCGAAAATTGCACCACCATCTCGACCCGAAACCTAGTTCCTTCCAGTGAGTACCCCTTGCAGTGTCAATCGTCGTCACCTGTCTGCTCAAACTTCTGGCAGGCGAAGGCCAGTCCATGGTGCTGTGGGGACTCTACTAATTTTGCCAGCCCTGCAGCTATCTAGCCAGTGTCGAAAATTGCACCACCATCTCGACCCGAAACCTAGTTCCTTCCAGTGAGTACCCCTTGCAGTGTCAATCGTCGTCACCTGTCTGCTCAAACTTCTGGCAGGCGAAGGCCAGTTTCATGGTGCCTGTGGGGACTCTACTAATTTTGCCAGCCCTGCAGCTATCTAGCCAGTGTCGAAAATTGCACCACCATCTCGACCCGAAACCTAGTTCCTTCCAGTGAGTACCCCTTGCAGTGTCAATCGTCGTCACCTGTCTGCTCAAACTTCTGGCAAACGAAGGCCAGCTCCATGGTGTCTGTGGGGACTCTACTAATTTTGCCAGCCCTGCAGCTATCTAGAAAGTGTCGAAAATTGCACCACCATCTCGACCCGAAACCTAGGTCCTTCCAGTGAGTACCCCTTGCAGTGTCAAACGTCGTCACCTGTCTGCTCGAACTTCTGGCAAACGAAGGCCAGCTCCATGGTGCCGGAGGGGATGTCGACGCCGAACTTGGTGAAGACGTCGGAGAGCGCCTTGGAGGTGTCGGAGAGTGACCGCTGCACGGCGTCCGGGGTGCACTGCACCGGCTTCACGGAGTCAGAGCGGAACGGGTCCGCGCACGCCGCGTCGGTCACGCTGTTGCACACGTAGCAGTCGATGGCAGCCGTTACGCGCACGCCTGCAACGCAAACAGGAAATTTAAAGAAAAAGATGACAATGTTCCAGGAGACTTTATATAAAACTAGTGGGAACCCGTCAAAATTTGACGGTGAGAACTGAGATAAATGTAAAATACTGTGTCTAGACTAATGTTCATAAAGCAAATTTTTAAATAGGTAGAAGAGAGCAAACTTATCTTATTTAATGCTATTTTTTTCATCTCTGCAAAGATTCACTTTATGGTCAGAATGAACTTTATGGTCATATTATGCAGCACAAAATCAATTGGTTTATATTAACACTTACACAATTGAACACACATGGCTCATGATCAGATAGCTTTGTAATATGAGCACTGAATGACATAAAAGGCAGGCTATAAGTGTAATGACGGATATTATTTTTGAAGTGTTTTGTTGTCCCATCATCTCCTATATGCAACTGTTTTATTTCTTCTGGCATATTGCTAGAATGCAAACTTATTTTTCCATTTAAGCAACACAAAGTAATCTGGTTTGGAGGATTTCTCTCACACAGGAAGTACATAGCAGAACGATACAGACATTTCATAGATTAAGACCCAACAGTAAACGAAATTACTTCACTACTTCAGTAAAATCGAATAAAATCCACTGTCCGAATTTCTCTACAAAATACACCACGAAAACAAATTCATGCTAACAGTCACCACCAAAATGCAAATATTGCTCCTGAAACACAACCTAGACGAATTGTAAACAATACACTCATCAAGCGGCGAGGACGTACATCTATCGATATACTCATATCTGTCGATATTCAAACAGTCTTTGGAAGAAAACAATTTACTACAGAGAATCGTAAAATTAAAGAATTATTTATTTAATTAATTTACACCGTAAATGCTGGTGAATCAACACAAGCAATAACTGATAAAACATGTAGGGATCACATTTTTTTATTTAAAGGAAAAATAAATATAATCGGTTGAGTAGACGCTCCAAATGAAGCCGTAGCAGAATACCTTATGTTTTTAAATATATAAATATCCACAAGAATGTTAGTTATTGCCTTATTTTACGTGGCGATACTGGGGCCATCAGGTCTGCACTTCCGTCTGACCACGCAAATTTCGCTACGCTCCTTTCACCATCTATCGGAGAAAGGAGGTATTATGTTGGTGAACGAAACAGGCGATTTCAATTTAGAGATTTAGCGATTTCAATCAGAGGCTTCTTTTAGGTTTGAGGATATTTTACATGCAGTATATCTTCTTCATGGGACAGCCGGCTTTACTTCCCATCCGAAGGAACGTTGTTCGAAGGATTTTTTCGCCCTAGGTTTATCCCTAAGGCTCCCCGTCGGAAACCCTAAGTGAGATTGTCCGGAAATCGAAATCGGTCCTTCTTGGTGAAAGGCAACCGACTTTCACCTCTGAGACACGAGTTGGCTATTGCGGCAAGTTTGGGTTAAAATATTTTCGGTTTTTATTATTTGACAAAGGCTTAAATATTTTGAACATTTTCTGTTCTTGTCCTTTTCGCGGGGATGCAGATGCTCACGTCCTCTTTTTGAAGAAATATTTCAAAATTCATTACATTTCTTCGAATTCACGAGTGTTCTCTACATTCACAGATACTAAAATAAGTTTGAAAATAGGTTTACAACGTGTTTATGGTCACGCCTGTCTGTACAGGACGTCCGCGTTTCTACAAAGCGATTACGCATGGCGTCTGTTACGAATTGTTTTGTAAACATCCGATAAGCGTTGAAAGGCTAAGGGTAGTAGTAGCGCTTACAGGGAGTGAAGCAACGCGACGCAAAGTGGCACGAACAGTTAAAAAATGGCGCTGTCGAAAGCACGAGAGAGGTCTTTATTAAAAAATGTATTTTAAATGGAAAGTGTTAAGTTGTAAGTAAAGCGACTGGATGAATGCATTCACCGGGAGCGGTGGCTCAGTGCATCAACACACGTCACTACAGTGCCTCTGACTGGGAGTTCGTAGGGTTGGAGTCCCGACGGGTTTTCGACTCTAGCTTGTCCGCAAGGTCGAATTCAGTCGCTTCTGGAGGAGAATTCTAGCGGCCGGCTACTCTGACCGGTAGTTTTCCGTAGTTTCTCCGATCAACACCAGGCGATTGCTGGAGCAGTTCCCCTAACAAACGGGCTACGGACCGCGCGCGACATTTTCTTTCTCTTTTTTGTACTATCCTCATCCCTTACACACACATACACTAACATGTACTATACTACCACACATTTCACCGGTCGGGAGCTTAGAACTTGTCCCGATGAGGGCAGTGTCACGCAGATAAGAGATACCTGGTTGAGGAAAACCCCACTAGCCGACGGTAGGTCGGCACCGGTCTCGCCATCTGCGGAGGAAAATAACAGCCATCTCCGAGGGAAAGAAAACATGCACTGCACTTACGGGACTAATGACCTGAGTAGTTGACACGCCCAGAATCACTAACTGCAATCAACCAACTATGAATACATTGTGATGCAGGAGCATGGAGAATATCTCCATCTATTTCCCATACTTTGCGGTAAAGAAAAAATCTTCAGATTTTGATGATTAGAAATAGGTTAGAAAGCGTATGAGTTACAAGAAGATAAAAAAAAACTGTCTTCTACTTGAAAAATCCATTGCCTGGGCAATCCTTCTCACATCTTGGTTATAAAGTCTCAGTTCAGATGGTATTTGTACTCTTTGTCAAATTGGCGGCCTCGAGAACACTTCGTTAATTAACAGCTCCCAATCCATGATCACGCACTGGCGGGTTCAGATAGTGGGCAATTCTTGCGCTCATGCTCACTGCCAAACATGGAATTGTCCTTGCCACTTCGCAACGCTCAGCTACTAGCAGCGTCCTGTGTTTCTCCCAAAACTTCCACTTATGATTAAAAACAATTCTTAAAAATCCTAAGCGATGAAAAAATTAACTGCTATCGTTAACTAAGCGATAAACCACGCTGGTGTTCATATTTGACCTCCCCCATTGTTGCGACTGTTAATGAATAAAATGTAGATGAAAACGAAGTTTCATTCGACAGTATATGGGAAGAAAACAGGAGAAACGTTTCCTTCCTATACAATGTTACAAGATTTGTTTCCGTTTTCAATAATGAAAAAATAATTAACGTGATTGAATACTAGTCGTCTATCGTGACATTTGGCCATACAGAAAACAATGGCAACAATCGCCCATGGCCATTCATCTATTTCTGTAAACCGGCGAAGGAATTCTCGTACAGTTGAACTCTATGACTATGAGGTCCTAGATTTCGAATCCCGACGACTCTAGCGCAGAGTTAGGCGAATTCAGCCGCTGTCTGAAGAATAATTATAGTGACCGGCTGCTCTGATCGGCAGTTTTCCATGGTTTCATCGATCAACACATGAATGCCGGAGCAGTACCCTAACAAACGGGCCACAGACCGCGATCGATCTTTCTTTCCCCTTCTTTGTAGGTTGGTTAGTGGATTCCGGGCGCGTCAACAGCGTAGGTCAATAGTCCCGTAAGTGTATTGCATATTTTTCCCTCGGGAGATGGCGGTGATATTTCCCCGCTGGATGGCGAGATCCGGCGCAGACCTACCGTCGGCTAGAGGGGTTTCCCCTTAACCAGGATTCTCCCACCAGCGGGGCACCGCCTCAGCCAGGACAAACTGTAAGTCCCCGTCCGGTCTCCCGGAATATGTGATAGTGTAGTGCATGTTAGTGTAAGTGTGTGTATGAAGAATAGAATAGGACAAGGAACTGGAAGGAAAGATCGTGCGCGGTCCATGGCCCGTTTGTTAGGGGACTGCTCCGGCATTCGCCTGGTGTTGATCGGAGGAACTACCGATCAGAGCAGCCGGCCACTAGAATTTTTCTCCAGACAGTGGCTGAATTTGACCTAGCTGAAAAGCTAGTATCGAAATTCCTGCCCCCGTCAGGACTCAAACTTAGGACCTCCCGGTCAGTGGGGCTGCAGTGATATCAGTTGATGCTCTGAGCTCCTTCCCGGTCTCTTCCTTGTCCTATTCTTATTCTTCACTTACACACATACTCTCACGCACTCTACTACCACACGTATCGGGACACAAATGGGGAGCTCAGAGCTTGTCCCGGGGAGATACCTGGTTGGGGAAAATTCCCGCAAGTGGACGTATGTCGGCACCGGATATCGCCAACAACACAGATCACTACCACCTCTCGCGATAAAAATGCACTTCAATTACGTGACCAATGACATTAACAGTTGATGCGCTGGAATCAACAATCAATCAATCAATTTCTGTGCCCCCTGTGCTAGGCCAGATTAGGCCTCCTGCCGTGCACCGCTGCACGTCGCGATTCAGGGCGCTGTACAGCACAGGCAAGGGCTCGGGTTCGTATAGGTACAGGGCTGTCCTTTTCCTGATGTCCAACTCACTCCAGTTATGTGCGTATTAAGAAAGTACACCGCTAGGTCACGCTAGCATTGTATCCGGGGACGCGACGGAGAGTTCTCTTGGCACTCTACGTACTCAAAATTGCTACCCGCCCGGATAAGGCCGGGCGGACACGTCAGGAATCCAACCGGAATTCAATTCAGGATTCACGGATCTCATTGCGGAGTTACTTTTCGTATAAAACGTAGAACACAGTAAGATATCACTCTAGGACTCTGCTAACATTCGGATGTCCAATATTAATTATATCTCTATCAATAACACATTTTATCTTATGTTAATGGAAACGGTTACTACTTTAATACTCGCCATCCAGCGGGGGAAGATCACCGCCATCTCCCGAGAAACACATGCACTTCACTAACGGGACTAATGACCAAAACAGTTGACGCACCCGGAAACGCGAAAAAAACAAACCAAACCAAACCAAACCCGACCTTATGCAGGCAGGGTTGTAACTACCAGTATGTAGATCGTCGAGCGACATTACTGCCTCGTCCTGGGGTACGATGAGGAAGAAGTCCAGCGCTACGCAATTCTGCAAGGTCCTCCTGCCCCCTCCCGCAGCTCTAACGAAGGGATCATGTTCGAAGGATATGACGGAACGTCCGCCGCACACCTCGTCACGACCATCCTTTATACTGCGATATTTACATTGCTGCGTTTGGCATTTGATCAGCTGTTACGGTGCTGTCCAATCGGGACCTTATACGTCACAATAGTGACGTCATAATGGTAGTGTTCAGACTTCCGATTGGATGAAACTGTAACAATTGATTTAGTTCAAACGCAGCTCTGTAAAAAACGCAGTATACATTGTCAAGTTCCACCGTCTCATCTTCACTTCTGTGAAGACTAAGGCAACATACGAGTTTGTTAAAAAATCTCTACTGGCTATTGAATGTAATATCGAATGTACCGGCTAAGATTACAACTTCTATCTACTAAGGGTGGGTTGCCTGACTCCTAAATCACGGGTCGCCCTAGTACATTATAATTGATTATTTCGTGTTTCTGGGTGCATCAACAGCAAGGGTCAAGTCCTTGAAGTATAGTGCATGTTTTTATCACAGATGTGGCGGTATCCTTCCCCCGATGAAGTCGAGATTCGTCGCCGAACTCGGTTTGCAAAGTTTCGCCAACCAGATATTTCCTACCCGCGGGGTACCTCCTCAACCAGAACAAGCTCTGAGCTCCCGACATGTGTGGCAGTGTAATGCTAGTAAGGGGTGAAGATAGAACAACGAAGAGGAACGCAAGATCGCGTGCGGTCTGTGGCGCGATTATTAGGGTACTTCTGCGGCATTCGCCTGGTAATGATCGGAGAAACCACGGAAAACTACCGATCTGAGCAGTTGGCCGCTCGAATTCTCCTCCAGACAGCAGCTGAATTCGGCTTAGCTGAAAAGATAGTGTCGAAAATTCTGCCACCGTCGGAACTTGAACACTAAGGCCTCCCGTAAAATGCACTGCAGTGACATCAGCTGAAGCCTTGAACCATCTTAGCCGGTACATTCGATATTACATTTAATAGCCAGTAGAGATTTTTTAACAAACTCTATGTTGCCTTAGTCTTCACAGAAGTGAAGATGAGACGGCGGAACTTGACAATGTATACTGCAATTTTTACAGAGCTGCGTTTGAAGTAAATCAATTGTTACGGTTTCATCCAATCGGAAGGCTGAACACTACCATTATGACGTCACTGTTGTGACGTGTAAGGTCCCGATTGGACAGCACCGTAACAGCTGATCAAATGCCAAATGCAGCAATGTAAATATCGCAGTATAAAGGATGGTCGTGGCGAGGTGTGCGGCGGACGTTCCGTCATATCCTTCGAACATGATCCCTTCGTTAGAGCTGCGGGAGGGGGCAGGAGGACCTTGCAGAATTGCGTAGCGCTGGACCTCTTCCTCATCGTACCCCAGGACGAGGCAGTAATGTCGCTCGACGATCTACATACTGGTAGTTACAACCCTGCCTGCATAAGGTCGGGTTTGGTTTGGTTTGGTTTGGTTTGTTTTTTTCGTGTTTCCGGGCGCGTCAACTGCTTTGGTCATTAGTCCCGTTCGTGTAGTGAATGTTTTTTTTTCTCGGGAAATGGCGGTGATCTTCCCCCACTGGATGGCGAGATCCGGCGCAGACCTACCGTCGGCTAGTGGGGTTTCCCCCTAACCAGGACTCTCCCACCAGCGGGGCACCGCCCCAGCTGGGACAAGCTCTAAGCTTCCGACCGGTCTCCCGGAATATGTGGTAGTGTAGTGCATATTAGTGTAAGGGGAGAGGATAGGACAAGGAAGAGGAAGGAAATATCGCGCGCGGTCCATGGCCCGTTTGTTAGGGTACTGCTCCGGCATTCGCCTGGTGTTGATCGAAGAAACCACGGAAAACTACCGATCAGAGCAGCCGGCCGCTAGAATTCTCCTCCAGGCAGCGACTGAACTCGACCTAGCTGAAAAGCTAGTGTCGAAAATCCTGCCGCCGTCAGGACTCGAACCTAAGACCTCCCGGTCAGAGGCGCTGCAGTGGCATCAGTTGATGCACTGAACTACCGCTCCCGATAAGGTCGGGTGTAGAGGTCAAGAATTGAATCCGGAATTCAGTGCAGGAAATCCGGATCGCATTCCGAACAGGTTCAGACAGGCCCAAGGAGGTTATAACTCTTTTCTCAGCTCCCTGTATTCATATATAAATTATTTCACACTTTACTAGAAGCCAATCCTTACTTACACTTACACATACATGCTCTACATTATGACGCATGTCGAGAGACCAGTTGGGAAGTTAGAGTTTGTTTCGGTTGGGGAATGCTCCGCTGGTGGGAGATTTCTGGTCGGGGAAAACCTCGCTAACCTATGTGTAGGTCAGCGCTGGATATTGCCGTCCAGCGGGGAAAGATCATAAACAACTCTAGAGGTTATCAACATGTACTACACTTAAGGGACAAATGTCCTTTGCCGGTGTCTCGCCCAAAATCATTAATTAATCAAACAAAGCAGTGCTCAACCTCACAGCCACACCTGGAGTTAAAGATCGACGGTGATAGTCAACATTACATCACGTGCGGAAGTCCCTGCCAATCAGAGGCTGCATCGCCCTTTCTTAGGTATCCGCGTGCTCTTTGAGGCTCACAATCAGATTTCTCGCACAGCACAAAGTCCTAGCGCGTCGTATCTATTAGATCCTGTGAAGTCGCAAAGCGACGCAGAGTGTAGTTAAACCACGCCCACACTTAAAAAACAAACCACCCAAACCAAAAAAACCTTCGCGTATAACCAGTGGCGGTTCGTGGTCATGCCATTAGGGTGTGCAACGTTTTTCTTCTTTCTCCCTCTCTCTCTCTCATACACACACAGACATTACATGCATGCATTTACACACATTAACATTAATAATGACAATTAAACACAAATCACCTTATGAAGTCTGATAGCATGCCGAATAATTCCATTCCATTGTTTCTTTTCAGCAATTTTTTATCTGTGGCTTTTTCATTGAAATCATTGATTTCTTACTTTTCATATTTTCAACGCTATTCATTGTTAATTGCACAAACACCCTTGACAGAAAAAGAACTCTCTGATTTCGGTTTCTCAAAACACATTGAAACGTAGCCTAATACTTACGTTTACAAAATACACTATGGGTTTGAATACTTCGGAATGGTTTTGTAATTGCAACTCACTTTAAAACACAAGAGAATACACATATTATATACAATTAACAGTTTCATGAATGCAGCAGTGCACAGCAATGCGTTCGCGTTTCGCGCGCTAGTGCGAAAGCTCATTTCAGTGGAGAGATATCTCACACTTTCTTCGTTCAATTTCACACTTACTTCTGTTAAAAACTTGTTCTACTCGAGTGTTATATCTTCGAGACACGTCAAGGCATTTCCCGAGATCGCCACTGCGCTGGCGCCGTAGAGGACCTCGGCGGGATTGCTCTAGTCCTCCATAAGCCACCGTAGTTCCCCCTCCATCCCCTGCAGCCACGCGGCAGCCTGGGACGCCGTTTCCTCGCTCGCATTCTCCGAGTGTGCTCCCGCAGGCTTTCACGAAAGAAAGGCGGACGGACCGGCAATCGCAGCTTCCGAACGGCGCGTGTTTTGAAATACCATGTTTCGTAAATGCTCTGAGAGGACTTCTATTCCCCTCTTGTTAAGAGATGTTTAAGAGAAATGGCACCGAATTAATTTGGGTGTGCACATGCGAACGTGCGAATACCCACGATCCGCCACTGCGTGCAACAAAAATTTGGTGCTAGCGAACTGAATTCTTGTAGTGCGGATGCGTTTGACGAACGGGAAAGCACGGAAAAATGTGTGCTGCAGAGCGCTCAAACCGCGTTATGTCGGTTTTTCCACGCGCACAAAAGGAATTTGCGGAGCAAATCGTTGAACGGGGAGCGTTCGTTACTGTTTACTGAAGGTGACTTGTTCGCTACCGCGAAGATATGAGAAGACATCTTACATGCTTCATTTTATAATGAAACTAGTGGTGCTCAGCAGCACAAAGTTTCTCGCACTAGTTTTAACTTTTGCGATTTTGCAAAATTTAGAGAGTTCAACGAAAATGAGACCTGCGTCATTCTATTTAACGTTTTGTATTCTGATCGTAGAAAAAAATTGAAGAGAAATTTGGAGCGGCGTTTGAGAAAATGTGGTTTTTTATAAACTGCAATAATTTCAAGCACAAATTACGCGAAAACAACACGTTTAAAAAATATACAAGATATTTTTTAGAGAGCTGATAGATCAGATTTTGTCTAAGGCAAAAATCTCTAACTTAAATTTTGTGGTTTTGAAATGTTACATTTTTGCATTTTTCGAGAATAGAGAAAGTTTGCTGGAAATGAGACGCTTTCTACTTTTTTAACGACTTTTGGCAGATGCTGGGAGAAAATTTAAAGAAAACAATTGGAGCTGTTTCTAAGAAAATTATTGTGTACAAAAATTAAATATTAGCTATGAATCACGAAAATACGCGATGACTGATACTACTGATATTTTCTAAAAACAGTAAATGACGTTATTTCAATATCTGTTTTTAAATCACAAATTTCATTAAGGGAAAAATCTCTATATCATAGTCTCTTATACAGCAATTCTTCCTAGAGTATCGATGGTCTTCTCTAGACGGCGTTGGTAACAGCCCTCAGCTAACGTTCGCGAAATGAATGCGAGTCATTTTGACACGTTACACATCGACCACGCCCCATAATTCGATTTGGCAGAAATGAATGTCAAAATAATTGCTCACGTGACTAAATGAACCACGCGGGATATACTAAATAAATGTTTGAGTAATCCCCTTGGTGCGTTGGCAACTTCGCGCGGGCGGGACGAGCCAGGGGGGGGGATATCGTCATCACTTCCGAGAAGCATGCTAATTAGCGTAACGAGGCTGATGCCTCGAGGCTCATGCCCGGGCCTCCCAGTCGCATTCACTCACACGCTCTCCAAAATGGTGCTATGTACCGGAAGTTGACAGCAATGACGCTCCTAAAGTTGATGTCTCCCAGAGAAATATTAATGGGGTTCATGCTACCCGCTTTCGACTTCAATAGAATTTTAAAAAAAGATGAAACTATTGAAGTCTCTAAATTTATTTATTTAAAAAGGAATTTATTTAAAATTCAATATGATATTGAAAAGTGCTAATGTTTCGGGTCAAGTACGATAACATTGTGACAAATAATTTCAATTATTTAAAAAGTAAATTTAACAGACGAGAAAGATTTTGCGTGTCTACATGTGTTTCTTTGATATTTTAAAGTGACAGAGGTCTCAATAATGTATGAACTGATGGCTAACATTCATAATAAAAATTGTATTAATCAAGTAAATTGCACCCTTTGGCATGAAAATAATGTAGAAAATAAACCACAGGAAATTTTAAGTCAATTTATTAAATTATCGTATATATTTACACTAATATGATGAACTATATATTATAATACTAGCATTATGTAATTTTTAAACAAAACATTTATATTACACATTTTTAAAATTCAAGAGTTCAATTGATGTCAGTAGAATAGTAATTGGTGTCAGTAGAATAGTATCATCGGTTCGGAGCCTCTTGCAGCCAGTAAATTACACTGCTGTTTGTCAGGTAAAGAAGGGAATTAGCGGTCTGGATAGGCGAGATTGCTAAGGCTGTAGGTGGGAATTCTGATGTGGTGTTGTTGACGTTCTTATCAGAAGAAATAAAAGAGGTCATCTTCGTCAACATATTAGCTTTATTAAGATAGCCGGCTTTCGACGGCTTTGCCGTCATCGTCAGTCTCGCTGCTTTCGGCAAAAGTCTGTAGACTGTGAGGCTGTAGGGCTGTAGGGCCGTAGCTGCCAGGGTTTGAAGAGTCGCGGGTTCGAATACCGTCTCGGGCATGGGTGTGTGCTAGTGTTGTCCTTACATGTTCTCGTACAGTTCTAAAAATTAAAGTAATCACAGTGGTCGTTATATGATTTAGTAGATAAGAAGCGATCTTAAAAAACTGCTTATTGTTGAGTCCCTAAATAAAATTACAGTTCACAGTCTGCGAATTCGACATTACGGTGGGGCGGTACAATAGGCAAAATGTTTCCTCTCACGATATGCACTGTTTTGAGGATTGAAACATAGGTCAATGTCTATAAGAACTCCTCTCTCTTCAAGCTCGATATCATGGAGTAAGGAAATTTACAGGGTTCCCTTAAAAAATTGCAGTTATGTTGGTGTCTTCAAAATAGAATCTAGTGGTGCTAAAACAGCACGTACTTTCTCGCCATTAATAATGGAAATTAAATAGTTTCAAGCAATAGATATTTTATTCAGAACTTCAAATGAAAATATTTTTCTGGCATTGAATTCATTGCATGAGGTATGCAGAATATTCACGAACATATCGGATGAGTTGTTTAGCCTTACAATATTCTTCGTAAGCAGTATGCGAGAAAGTAACATAATTAAAAGTTAATAAATAATACGATACCAATAGCGTTGATAAACAAATGCAAATAGATAAAAAAATATAGTAATTATTAAACCCTATAGTATTGTAATATTCTACAAACATATATAAAAGTGTTAGTGTACAATACCGCGAACGAAAGGCAGCCGTCGTTGTCGGCTTCTTTTATCAGTGCGGAGTTACAACAACCAACAATGACCGCTTATCTATTCGTTTTCACATGTAACACAATTAAAGGACGCAATTTAAAATGAAGTAACATAAATATAATAAATAACAATAAAATAATGTATGAAATAATATACAAATTCTGTCACTGCAGCGCCTCTGACCAGGAGGTCCTAGGTCCGAGTCCTGACGGCGACAGGATTTTCGACATGCTATTCAGCTAGGTCGAATTCAGTTGCTGTCTAGAGGAGAATTCTAGCGGTCGGCTGCTCTGATCGGTAGTTTTTCGTGGTTTCTTCAATCAACACCAGGCGAATGCCGGAGTAGTACCCTACCAAACGGGCCGCGGACCGCGCGCGATCTGTCCTTCCTTTTCCTGGTCCTGTCCTCTCCCCTTACACACACACACACACACACACACACACACACACACACACACACACACACACACACACTAATATGCATTACACTATCACATATTCTGGGAGACTGGTCAGGAGCTTAGAGCTTGTCCCGGCTGGGGCGGTGTCTGGTTAGGGGAACGAGTCCTGGTTAGGAGGAAACCCCACTAGCCGACGGTAGGTCGGCGCCGGATCTCGCCATCCAACGGGGGGAAGATCACCGCCATCTCCCGAGAAAAAAATAAGCTCCAAAGTAAGAAACGAACAAAGAAATATGAAATAATTTAGTTTACACATTCAACTTACGTAGCATCCAAGTGCCTCCAAACATTTCTAAAATTATGATCACGAAGCGCAGTATTTTCAGAGCAGACGAAGTTTCACGCCCAGTTACTCAAAAAATACTCATATTTTCGAAAAATTCCACATAACGTATTTGAAGATCTGTTTTTAATTTCAATTCAATTAATTTCATTAAGAAAAATAAAATTTTATCTTAATAATTGTAGTTGTAGGAAGACGCCAAAAATATCTTTAATTTTTGCAATTTTCAAAAACTCACGTTTTCTACCAATATGAGACCTGCACCATTTTCTTAAACACCGCTGAGACTACCCAACAACAAAATTTAATCAAAATCGATGGCGCTATTTTTTTGAAAACCGTGAAAATGTCCCAGGCGCTTTATTTAAAGTACCCTCCAAAATTAAAATATCAGTTTGAAATTCAAGGGGCCGTGACATCAGCCAGATCAATTGAAGAATATCAATTTTGGAGAAAATCAGCTGAACGGTTTAGCTGTTAGCGTTGTTCACACACGTACAGACAGAAGTTTTGCCGTCAGAGTATCAAGGAACAAAACAGGGATTCTGGCTACCCCACGTGTTAGAGGATTTCCCCCCTAAATTTAGCAACTGAATTTATCCACTTTCTCGTTTCCAGGGTCATGTAAAAAGAGTTTCTCGTCCGAAAATTTGCCGTTTTTTCGCGCAGCATTACATCGTTTTCTCTTCATGAGAAGTTCCTTCGCAAATCGCAAACTGTGACAAGGTCTTTCGAATCATTGAACGCTATATCACAAATAAATAGATTCTAAGAAAAGATTAAAAGTTTAATAGATAAATGTCTATTTTAACGAAATATGCAACATATGCGCCTATAATTACATGAATATGCTTCAACAGGACAAATCGGCTACATTTTTCACAAATATGTAATAATATATTAATCTATATAGCATCATATTCTAACCATATGTCATAAAATTTCACTCAGCTGTGCATTTAAGCAACGGACAAAAATATGAAAAAAAAAAAAAATAGAAATCCGCTCCTTGCGTATTAGTGATAAGTCGCGCATGTTTTCTTGAACTCTCATTTCTTTAAATGCAAGGAGAATGCGGGAATTTGGTTATTGCATGTGTAATGATCCTGTCATGCAAAAAGAAACGTTATAAACAGTTATTTAGTAATGGTGCCATGGGAGGAGAGCGCCCTCAAGTGTTTTTGAAGCATGACGAGCGGCGAGAAATCGCATTTAGAAATTGAACGAATATTCGTGTACGAGTCAAATTAATACAACAATGTATGGACATTTCGGAAATGATACGAATTTCTAAAAACATTTAGTTGTGTATAATTAGTAGAGGGGAATTGGAAATGGAAAGGATAAACAGCGTAAGGAGAACCGTCGACTGTTTTTTTTAAAAGAAGCGCTTCGGAAAAGTCGAGGGGTTGTCGGAGGATGATTAGCCGTCGTAAGGCACGGACGGAGACGCGTGGTAGGCGCCGTGTTTTCTAATATAGTTTTGTCAGAGGCATAGTGCTAAGTTATTCGTGAAGAAAATCGATGGAATTGGAATGTGTGGTCGCAAGAAGGTTTGTGGAAACTGATGGGGCCGTGAGTGTACAGCAGCAGACACTCCAAAAAGGGAAGTGATAAAACTTTTTGACATTTTTTTTGTTTTTGTGTAGCAAGACCAAATTTAAAATACATTGTAGGACAAAAATTGTGAGATTGTGGTTGGAAGCAACGCTAAATGGATCCAATAATGAGTAATAGTATAGTAAATTTCGGAAGGTGCACCAATAATAAATTAAAGAAAGTAATTCAAAATATTTAGTATTAATTAGCAGTGTCGTTAACTTAAAAAACTATTTGTGATTGTTGTATTTTTCTTTGGCTAAGGTAATCATTTAAATAATTACAAGTAAATAAACGCAGTTGTCGTTATTCAACTATGGAAAAAAATTTCAGATTTTTATTTTTAATTAATGAGAATTAGTCCCTACAGTAATAATAGTGTTATTTACGGTTTCCCGTATGGGCCGGTTCTGCGTACCCACGGATATAAATTCGTTGATGTGGCTTCCTATTATTACGACGAGCTAGTAAAACAGGATAATGGTATCCAACATCTTGGGAGAGATTGATGGAAATATAATATTGTTATTGTGATAGGAGATAAGGATAATAGGAGCCTTGACCCATGGCAGTATTATCAAATCACGGCACATAGATAAGTTTTCAATGCAAATTAGCTCTATTATACGGGGACAAAAATTATTGTTTTAAAATGTTAACAACGCGCATACTACTTTTTATCCACGATTCAACTTCGATGAAGAAGGAGACGGGGTAGGAGTTCCGGAGCTTCAGAAAACGTGCATATATAACATTTCAAACATTGAAGATGTTCAACGTTTGTTGTTTGTTTTTGTTTTGTTTTGTTTTTCGAAGAGAAGTCAATATCTTTTTGAAAAGTTTTGATAAGAATTTCTTTTTGGAAAGCATTTTAAGAGTGTAATCAATCAATTTAATTATATATTAATATTAGAAACTCTCTGAGAATGAAATCCCTATATCTTACACTTTTATTGAGAAATTGAAAAGCAAGGTGTATATTTATTTGTCGTTATTGTTTGTACCTTCTTTTCACTCAACTGAATGGTAGGGTGCAGGCAATATGTATGTTTCCATCTGTTGAAGAACACGAACTCACATCATATTTCCCATTATCACTCATATCATATTTTCCATTATTATCGCTCATTGGTTCAAAACAAACCATTAGTAGATGATCAGACCACCCACCCCCGTCTGACTCGCGCTTTTTCTGATAACAGTCGCAATGTGTCCAAAAACCTTTTTGCTTATATTTGAATTCATACGAAAGAATGGGGTTGTAACAAGATAAGCCACCCTGTTAATATCTCGATTTTGTTGAAAGAGTAATGTTCCCATTCAAGTGGCTCTTTTAACATGTTCCCCTCAAACAATTTCAAAAGTTTTAATAATAATAATAATAATAATAATAATAATAATAATAATAATAATAATAATAATAATAATAATCAGAAGAATAACGAAGTTTTCCTGAAAGCGTTTGTGTATGTTCATCGATACGCCAGGACCACAGAGAGGTAGTAAAAAATGACACCAAATAATTATTTATTTCATACGTCTAGCTTAAAGTACTCTAGTGTGCGGCAAGCCATGTTGTCCTCATTCGTCAATTTCACCGCAAACACGGAGAAACGACGCAACGTGCAGACTCGTTGGCAGTCGCCGCGCTGGTCTGACTCGGCAGCTGGCTTAAATTTCGTGCCCGGAAGTAACATTTAAACTAAATTTTCTCGAAAACAATTTTTTCGGAAAACTTTGGAGTTGTAGTTTTCATGAAAATCAACACAGAATCTGGGGTTTATTTTTGTGACGGAAGCTTCTGAACTCCTCTGAAATGATTGATTCATCACGCACTGTTCAAGAAATTATTATTATCTGTGACGGTCTATTCAGACGCGTCCAAAATAAATTCAGAAACATTGAAATTAGGACTAAAAACACTTTGCTATGGTGATAAGAACAAAAACATGTGAAAGTGCACGAGTGAAAAATGATTTCTCAAATTTATTGATATTCTAAAGAAATGTGCCCAAAATAGACTGTATGTCAATAAATAAAAAGAGGACATATTTACAAATAATGTCACGTCGCAACCATATATCATTTCGTAAATAAAAATATTTGTGATAATAAATTAATTTTCCATATTAGGAATGAGACAGTCGAATGTTCTCACAAGCGTGACGAACGATTACTGATAATATGTTCAAATATGAAAACAAGTGATTAAAAAAAGGGTTACGAATATTATAAATGTTTTGGAATATATTTGGGAATTTATGGAAACACTAAAGGGCTGTTAAAGACAATATAATATAAAAAAAGGACGTAAAGAAATGGGAGTATTGTCAGAGAAGGGTTTTCTTTTGTTTGAAAGAGGCGCGGTATAGTGGATCAAAGCAACTATGTTTTTGAGAAAAAAGATGGGATTGAGATGCCGTGGTAAACGCATCGCGTGTTATTTTGATTGTAGAATCAAAAACTTCATGAGATGAGACTGTGATACCGTGGTGAACATTTTATTTAATTTCGCGTTTTAATTAGTTTACATTTAACATTTTATTTAGTTTCAAAGTTTCAATTTATTTATTGTTTTGAATTTGAAATGGTGGAATGTGGACAGAAGTGGCAGCCAATCGTCGTGCAGCAAAAAGAGAAGTTTAAAAACATAGTTTTTTTACATCATCAAACATTTTATAGCAAGGTCAAGACTGTTAGTTTTATGATCCTAGGGAAAAGACATGGCTATTTTTCAAATTATTCAAATTAGTAGAGTGTACTCCAGTGGATGTTGGTAATATTTAATTGTGTGAATGTTGGAAGCAAAGATGTATTGCTAAATGTTAGATTGTAGTTCATTTTGTCAACGGGTATTTTATGTATTTGTAATATGTTATGTGTAGCATGTTATGTGTTGTATTTAATGTGTTAGCATCAACCTAAATGATAGAGAATAATCAAAATATATACATTTTCCTGACGTAATGGTAATATCGTTCTCCCTTTCCTGTATAGGATCGATTTCGCAAACTCACGATATATAAATTCGTTGGAATGGTATATCACAACCCTTATTTTAGGAAGGACAGGATTTAGATGCTATAAAAGTAATTTGATTTGTATTTGCAAAGAAAGGGAGAAAAGGGTTGTGTATATATAGAAACCATGACATTTCTCATGAGCACCGTCACTTCAGGTTCAGCCCTTCGTTTTCTTTCAGAATTTCCGTGGTAAGTATTTATAATGCTTTATTATGTCGAGGTGTAGGGTACACGTTTGAAGTTCACTGTGATTGTGAATGGGACGTTCATATTTTTGTTGGAAGTATTACCGGCGCAACTTTTCATCTCTTTCCCCTCCCTGGAACAATGAACAATTGAAGGTAAAAGCTCGCAGCTAGTACTGACACCAACATTTCAAACACACCATACTCATTGGTGCGAATCATAAGCTATGTACTATTGAAGCCTAGAATTCCTGTTCGTATTTTTTCTCGAAAAAATCTAAAACAATACTTCCGAGAAGACACATCAAACTCATAAGAAAGGAGAACTTGTAATGGTGGCGAATGCAAAGTTCTTCTGCAATTTGTGAAGACATAAGAGTTGGGAAAAGGGAACAATATTCAGATATATCCTTGAAGTAATGCTCTGAATCGGACTTCTGCTTACACTGATGCAAGTATTTCAATAAGGAGAATAAATACTAAAGAACCAATAATCCTTTACTTCCCCAGAAACGCCTGGTATGGATGGTAATATCCAAGGCGATTTATTTATCATACTCTGTGTTGAATATTTTTTAAAATATTTCCACCAACTTATAGTAGATCATCAAATGCAAGGTTGTTTTATAGAATTTTAAGCCTTTAAAAAAGGTTGTCTTATTAGTTGTTAGGGAGTTGTTAAGGAGGAACTCATTGTAATAAAATGAGATTCGTAACTTCAGGCAAACGAAGACAGTATGCTTCTCATGTCAAGAAATTAGTCAATCATGTATTATAGCATGTAAGTTTGTCTGATTTTCCAGAGGTTGGCATTGCTTCAAAAACTCTAGTGGCCAATTTTGATGCTAATACCCCCACTCTGCCCGCATTTCTCCTAGCCATCAGCCAAGAAAAGTTGCGCGTATATTACACGTCCATGCTCTCACGTTGACGTATTCATTTTGAACGGGCCTTAAGTGCTTGGGAATCGGCTTCGCAGATCTACCCCACCCATCAAGCGTGAGTCGGGTGTTTGCGTCTGTCAAGGTCTCAAAGAACACACTTGGCGCTGTCTTCTGCTCGCGGCCCTGACTCGAGTAGTCGAGCGCGCAATCTACTCCCGGACACAAGGCTCCTCCACTAGAACCGAAGATGCACTCTTCGCAATTGTCGGAACCCGTAGCGTAGTGGTTGCGGCGGCTGCCATGAACTGTGTAGTCTGTGGAACTTGAGTTCGAATTAAGGATATGTCTCATGTATAGTGAAGTGAAGAGGAGTGATGTGCAAAGGATAATAAGGACAAAATGATAATGCAGGGATAATTAGAAATTAATTAGAACAAACTTATCATCTTTTAATTGTAATCATGTTTGCCACCGAGCACTAACTTAAAGTGATCTCTAATAAACATCTTGTCTTGTCTCCCTACCTATCTATCCTATCTTGGTTTTGGATTGTAGCATGGTGGGCCCATCCCAACCATCATTTAACATCTCCATAGCTCAACTCCTTCCCAGTACTCTCTTCTCCCGAATACTTGTGCGTTTGTGTGGAATGACTGTGAATGCACGCATGCTGGAGGGTAATATATAGGGCCTATGGAACACCACGAGAACGCCCCTGGCCGTCACCAAACCTCCCTGTCCATAACAAGGTTCAAGCGCCGCCGTGGCTTACGAGCAACAAGCGGTAGGAGTAAGTGCTCCGCCGCAAAGGGCTTACGAGTGACAAGTGGTAGGAGTAAGTGCTCCGCCGCAAAGGGCTTATGAGCCACAAGCGGTAGGAGTAAGTGCTCCGCCGCAATGAGGGTATGAGCCACAAGAGGTAGAAGTAAGTGCTCCGCTGCAATAGGTTTATGAGCCACAAGCGGTAGGATTGATTGATTGATTGATTTTTTGTGTTTCCGGGCACGTCAACTGCTTTGGTCATTAGTCCCGTTAGTGAAGTGCATGTTTTTCTCCGGTGATCTCCCGCTGGATGGCGAGATCCGGCGCCGATCTACCGTCGGCTAGAGGGGTTTCCCCCTAACCAGGACTCTCCCACCAGCGGGGCACCGCCCCAGCCGGGACAAGCTCTAAGCACCCGACCGGTCTCCTGGAGTATGTGGTAGTGTAGTGCATATTAGTGTAAGTGGGGGTGTAATGGGAGAGGATAGGACAGATCGCGCGCGCTCCGTGGCCCGTTTCGTAGGGTACTACTCCGGCATTCGCCTGGTGTTCGGAGAAACCACGGAAATCTACCGATCAGAGCAGCCGGCCGCTAGAAATCTCCTCCAGACAGCGACTGCATTCGACCTAGCTGAAAAGCTAGTGTCGAAAACCCTGCCGCCGTGGGGAGTGGGAACCTAGGACCTCCCGGACAGAGGCGCTGCAGTGACATCAGTTGATGCACTGAGCTACACAAGCGGTAGGAGTAAGTGCTCCGCCGCAAAGGGCTTACGAGCCACAAGCGGTAGGAGTAAGTGCTCCACCACAAAGGGCTTGCTCCGCCGCAATGGGCTTACAGAGAGACAGCGGAGTGATGAAGTGGGCTCGGGTTGGAACACCGCCCTGGCCAGGAATGTTTGTGTGGGTCCGTATACCGTTACTGATACCTCTCAATGTTACAACGGTCGCTATATGATCTTAGTAGTTGAAAAGCGACCTTAAATAAGTAAAAAAAAAGTTAAAAGGAAATGGTATGTGTGAAATAAGGGCAGGGAGCGTCGGATGATAACCGAAAGATTAAGCTGTAGTAAAATGTTCGATGACGACGATGCATCACAACAATCGTTTTAATTAGTTTCCCATTTTTTTGCTGCAGATCCCTTTCGCTAAAATTCTTGTATCCGTTGTCCCCTCACAGTCTTTTACAACTCAAAATAAACTTATAGTTTCGCCTTGATAGCTGAGGTCGCTAAGGCTGAAGAGACGCGAGTTCGAATCTCGCTCGCGGCATAGAAGTTTGTGTGTGTCCGTATACCATTACTGTTACCCGCAAAGTTATTCACAGTGGTCGGTGCATGACCTCAGTAGTCGAAAAGCGGCCTAAAAAATAAAAAAAGGGTATTTCACTCAATATTAAATAAATGTCACTACACACATAAAATTTAATTTTGTTCGTTTTTAATAAATAAGTAGAAAATTAAGAAGTTGTACGGTAAATCGCATTAGAAGTTGCAAGAATAATGTAATATTCTCCATTTGGAAAAATAAAATAAAAATAACACTAACAGATTCAAACAAACACGAGCAGTGGTTCACTGATTTATCACGAGGTTTTCTAAATGCGTTTTTTTTCAGAAAAGTGATTTCATTTCATACAAGTTTGACATTATGCAAAGTGGATAAAAGTATTTTGAAAACTGTTCTTTCTTGTATAGTTGTTACATTAATCTTTGACTATTTGAATAATAACGAACAACATAATATAACCAACAAATTAAAACAATAAACGAATAAACATTTAAATGAAACTGTATAGCGAATTTGAAATATTCTTCTAGAAAGAAATGTTATGGTTACGATCTCCGTACGACTCCTGGTCATCAAACAAGTTAAAGAAATTTTACTGATTTTCATAAAAAACAAATACATACAGATGTCCCAGACCATGCGGAAAAACACCGGCATCATAATCTAAGTGATCCAAACAACTTTTTTTGTCTTACACTGTAAGAAACCTCGTTTCGAATACAGGCAAATTTTTGTTAGTAATATTACCCCATTTTGTTAGTACCATTTAGTTACCCCCATTATGTTTTGAACCGACTGTGTTTCCGGTCTCTACGTTTAACAACTTCGAATGTCGCGATTCTACACCACGAGGTAAGGGCGCGGGTCGCAGCGACAACTTCATGTTCTTTTTCAGTGGTACGAGTCCTAAGGAATGAAACATTCACGAACGTTTACACACTGCAGTCTCGTAAGTATTAATGTCAGCGCAGAAGCATTGACATTATGACATTGTAGGAACAAATAGAAAGTAGTGACCCCGTTTGTGTTAAATTTATTTTTGGGAGCAGCGAACATTGCAACGAAAAGAGTTAGACACCAGACCTGCTGGAAAATGTTCAAAAAATCATTAAATTAGAGATTTAGTAGGACGGGCACATTGCAACACGCACACGCCCACGCCCGTGTATTGTGATACTGAAACATGCCCGAAGTTAAATGGTGCCAATTTGAAACAAGCCCCGTCTTTATATTTAAAAACGAGCCCAACTTGGAGCGACATTTTGATACATAATTATTACTGATAAATGTGATTTGGGCGCCAGGAAAAGGTTACACTTGAAATCTAATGATTCCTACGTAATTTAAATATCTCTCATTTCAAAATTATGTTATGCTAGCTCAGTGAATTGGGGTTTGAAGTTCTTAATTGTTGCTACTTACTCTGCAACCAATTATTCAATCTGCCATCCATACGGTGTGGCGAGGAATCTGAAAATCTTATTAAAATGCTGGATTGCATGTAACGAACAATGATAATCAGCTTTCTTCGAACTTAACAAATTAGAATTTATTATAATGATAATAATAAATGAATCATTCTTTGGCCATGACCAGTATTCTCTGTATTGCAATAGTTATAAACCTTGTTATTCATTCGTGGTTCTTCGCGCGCTCTTCACTTCTTCGTTCGATGGCGCCCCTTAGAACCTTCTCCGTCGACGCAGCAGAATCTTGCTTTTGGATAAAGTCCTCGCGTAATGTCCGTGATCCTGTTCCAAATTCTCCCGGCGACACTATTATAATCCGTGATTTCCCTCACTTGCGTCTCGGGTGGACGCCTAGACACGTATTTACTTCCTACAAGAACGCTCTATCCTAATATAAGAAACGATAGTTAATTTTATACAACTGTCAATTACAGTCTTTCCTCGATGTGGTAAAATATATCAGGAACCGACAAGCTCATCACCGCGTTGCTCGAGCGAATGAATGTTCTTCTAAAAACCCGGAAGCATCCGAATTTTATATATTTTTCTTTTGTCGCTCGAAACAATGCTTATTCCACCTCTGCTCTGTCATTTCAACCTAACGAAAATGATCCTTAACGCCGGTTGTTTATTTGTCACATAGCGACCCCCTCGCGACCGTCTATTGCCATCCTTATATTCTATGCCATATAAAATGACATTTCCATAATGAAAATGGTGTATCATCATTTTGGTATATCACAATACACAAAGCACTTAACTCACTCCAACTCGTGCAATGACGCGCCATGCTCGTTGATGACTAGCTTTTCCGAATGACCGTCGCTTGTCACGCTGCTACACGAGCTGGTTAAAACCTTAAGCCTTATTACGGGAGCGGGAGCTCAGTGCATCGACTGATGTCACTGCAGCGCCTCTGACCGGGAGGTTCTAGGTTCCCACTCCCCACGGCGGCAGGATTTTCGACACTAGCTAGGTCGAATTCAGTCGCTGTCTGGAGGAGAATTCTAGCGTCCGGCTGCTCTGATCGGTAGTTTTCCGTGGTTTCTCCGATCAACACCAGGCGAATGCTGGAGCAGTACCCTACCAATCGGGCCACGGACCGCGCGCGATCTGTCCTTCCCATTCCTTGTCCTATCCTCTCCCCTTACACACACACTTATACTAACATGCACTACACTACCACATATTCCACTACACTACCACGTATTCCGGGAGACCGGTCGGGAACTTAGAGCTTGTCCCGGCTGGGGCGGTGCCCCGCTGATGGGAGAGTCCTGGTTGGGGGAAACCCCACTAGCCGACGGAAGGTCGGCGCCGGATCTCGCCATCCAGCGGGGGAAAATCACCGTCATCCCCCGAGAGAAAAAACATGCACTGCACTAACGGGACTAATGACCAAAGCAGTTGACGCGCCCGGAAACACGAAACAATCAATCAATCTTAAGCTTTATTGAATATTAACAATATCAATGTATATCAATATCAATCGCAATTTCGCTCCTCTTCTTTCGAATTCATCGTTCATCCTGAGGACCAGGGACGCAGCTAGACAGGTGCAACCTGCGCTCCGGTTGGTCCCCGAAAGTAAGTAGCCTTTAATAAGGACCCCCCGGACAGATATCGTGAAAGAATAAAACAAATTGCGCTCCATTCGTATTTTTTCCACATCACCATCCATGTTATAACGATTATTAAATTTTAATGTATTAATTTCACGTTTGTTGCAGAGAGGTGCACCATTTCGACATTCTGCACCGCGGCATCCGAGAACCTGACTACGTAACGGCTTAAAATGTTTACAAAGCAACAAATTACATCTGTGTATTCAAAACGTTATTCTATTGCGAAAGAGAATACTCCCTACGTACTGGAGACATTTTTTGGTCAGTTTAAAAAGAAGCTCAACGGTTTGTAACCTTTACATAACAATGGGTTTATAAACTCAGCTGCTGAGAAGGGGAGGCTTCTTCGATTATTGAAAATCGAGACACCAAAATATTGGTGTATGAAATTGTTATCTTCAAGAAATCACGAAATTGTTATCTTCGCAATTCTTTGTGTTATGATTGTGTTATGTATGTTATAGAGAATAACGTTGAGGATCGATGAATCCAACAATTCTTTTAAAAAGTGTTGATGAACGAAAAAGGTTGGGAATCCCTGGCTTAAACCGATTAATGCACTTACGTTGGTTGTCATAGGGCAGAACACAAGCTCGTGAAGGAAATGTAACACAATTTGTTACAACAGATTCTAAAATCGAAATTCGTGAGATTGTCTTGTGATTGATTGATTCGTGATTTGCACACTGGTATTTCTCGCTTCACTGTGCAAAGGTTGATTCAAAACCATGACCTTCGTCCGTTCCGTTTTACTACCGTGCATGGTTTAAATGAGGATGATGGCCAGTTTAGATTGACCTTTTGTCAGTGGCGTCTGCGACATCAGGCAGTGAATGAAGAGTCTCTTTGTACACTAGATGGTATTTTTAGCTGGCGCAGCAGTCATTGATGGGCAGCAGCCACACCCCAGCCGTGATTTAGAGCAAGTGCCATCAAACGAAGCGTAAGTTTAATGTGTGGGCGGGGATTCTCGGGCACAAAATCATTGGCCCTTATTCATTTCTTAGTCGTTTGGATTTTGACAACTACTTGAAATGTTTAAAATCAGTTCTTTCAGGAATCCTAGAATATGTGGCCCTGCCGCAGCGGAAGCTAATATAGCTCCAACTTAATGGGGCACCACCTCATTACAGAAATCAAGTTCGTGAGTATCTTAATGGGACCTTTCGAAATCGTTGGACTGAGCGTGGGGGTCCCGTTAACCCTTATCTACATAGCGTGCCAGTATATGCACGCCTTTCGAAGCTGTAGATATTTCAAACTTTCACATTAAAAATTGCAGAAATGCAATTAGAACTCCATGTGTTTTTCATCTCATCTTAAAAAGTGTCACCGTGTGCATTTCAACTTGTTGAGAAAAAAATATTTTCTTTAAATTATGAAATGGAGTAATGATGTTTTTTACAAAATAATTTAGGCAGATAAGGGTTAATTCACCAGCGAGATCTCCTGATTTAATACCGTCGGGTTTTTTCTGTGGGACAACTTAAACAAGTTTACAAAAACCCGGTGGGTAGTGTTTCGTTTCCACCGATCTCCCAGCGTGATAGTATTCACTGAAAATTTGGTTTTCTTTTGTATACGAATTTTTTAAACATAAATGATTTGGCGAATTTAAAAGATCTTAAACTAATGCTATTTGACAGTATGATTTCGCAGACCAATTATGTGTAACGTCAAGTAATAGAAGACTGAAATAAAAAAAAAATTAACTCAGCAACAGAAAGTTTCATTAATTTATTTCTTATTTTCATTATTCACAATGTTCATTTTAATGTATTCCCTCAAAGTTTCGCACAGACAAACATTGACTTGAGTTTGGAAACAAATTGAATCCATTGAATGAATATGAATTGAATTGAATGAATTGAACAATTGAATCCATAAAAAACAACTATGTCGATTTGTAAAATTTTACAACTCACGGATAAGATGCAGGTCATCACGGGCTACTTGGACCCTTAGAGTACTACTTGATCCCACGCAAGACAATGTTTTCAGTGGTCCAAGCCGCATTGACGAGTTTAATTTGCAGTTGCTTCCATTGATTGATTTTTTCCTGTTTCCGGGCGCGTCAACTGCATTGGTCATTAGTCCCGTTAGTGTAGTGCATGTTTTTCTCTCGGGATATGACGGTGATTTTCCCCCGCTGGATGGCGAGATCCGGCGCCGACCTACCGTCGGCTAGTGGGGTTTCCCCCAACCAGGACTCTCCCACCAGCGGGGCACCGCCCCAGCCGGGACAAGCTCTAAGCTCCCGACCGGTCTTCCGGAATATGTGGTAGTGTAGTTAATGTTAGTGTAAGTGTGTGTGTAAGGGGAGAGGATAGGACAAGGAAGAGGAAGGACAGATCGCGCGCGCGGTTTGTGGCCCGTTTGTTAGGGTACTGCTCTGGCATTCGCCTGGTGTTGATCGGAGAAACCACGGTAAAACTACCGATCAGAGCAGCCGGCCGCTAGAATTCTCCTCCAGACAGCGACTGAATTCTACCTAGCTGAAAAGCTTGTGACGAAAATCCTGCCGCCGTCAGGACTCGAACATAGGACCTCTTTGTCAGAGGCGCTGCAGTGACATCAGTTGATGCACTGAGCTACCGCTTCCGGTAGTTGCTTCCATGCGATGGAAACACAGTGAAGCATTAAACGCGTTTGGTGTTACTCCTGTACGTTACATCACTGTATTAAGTGTCTGGAGTCGAAATTAGCGGTAATTGAGGTAAACGAATTAGCGGTAAACTTTTATCTCTAGACTGAATTGTCAATATTGTTGATCGAAGGTTAAGTTTACATTTTAGTAATTATATATTTATTAATAGAACTGCTATTGTAACATCGTCATTAGTAGAACGCCTTTCCCAATTTGTTTCCATTTCCTAATTGTGTGCACATAACTTCAAATACTGGGCTATTTAGATCCATGCTTACAAGTGGGTTCAAGTACCCTACAACTTTCTTTTTTATTCTTTTAATTCGTTAATACTTTATTTAGATATTTAAAACAATGCTCATTTTCTTATGCTTCTTCAGTTACCTGACCGTTAAGGTACTCATGTACAAAAGGTTGTCTGGAAGTCAGAAATTTGCGGTTAATACGGACCACTAGTTTGAGGAATGTTTGTTACATTTCTCCCGACTAAATTGCTGCCAAAGACAAGCCGAAGCTTCCTTTACAGTAATTCGATCGACTATAAAAAGAAGACCAAATACCACGTCCATTCAGAAACTGCGCCACCCAAAAGTATTTACTGAAGATGAATTAGCCTTTGCAAGACACCTTGGCGAAATCTACAATTTCGGATTTCCTGTTGATGAACTCGATTTCAGATTTATTATGAAGACTTACTTACTTATGCGTGTAAGTGAGACTGACAAAGACAATCTTCCAGGGCGAGATTGGGTGTAATTATTTTTAATTAGGCACCCATAGTTAAGGACCTGTTTTGCAGGGAATATAAAGCAAGCACGTGCTGCTGGGGATAACAAAATTTATAAGTGAATTCACTGATAATATGTGTGGATTACTGGAGGATGTTCTGTCAGAAAACATTTTTAATTACGATGAAACGAACGTGAGTGGGTCCTGGAAAGAAAAAGATTGTCATAGAGAATGTAAATACTCAGAAGGAATATTGAACTCTATAAAGTCTAGTACGAGTGATATGTTCTGCGGTAATGCAGAAGGAATTCCCCCTTATATCACTTATAAGGACAAGAATCTTTGAACAACATGGTCTGAAAATGGCCCCGTAGGGGCACTTTCCAACTGAAGCAAACATGGTTGGATTGATGCAGCAGTTCTTGAAGAGTGGTTCATTTCCCTTATATTGCCGGCCCTTTCGAAAGAAGAGGGAAAAAGATCCCCATTGGAGATAATTTGACTTCTCATATCAGTGTGAATGTTATCGAGCTGTGCGATGAAAACAACATTCACTTTTTTTGTTTGGCAGTTAATTCCTCCCATTTATGTCAGCTTCAGGACGTTGCCTGCTTTAGGCCAATCAATATGAAATGGAAGGATATTCTTACTCAATGGAGCAATGGATGCTGAGAGAAGGATATCGACATTGCCGAAGGATCAGTTTCCAGTGTAGCTGAAAAGGGTGCTAGAGGAATTACAACCTAACTTACTTAATAGTTTAAAGGCTGTATTCAGGAAGCCCGGGATATTTCCGGTAAATAAGGAGGTTATTGTCAAATTTCCCAATCAAGATAGATCTGGAAATTTAGATTTGGTTGGAGAAGCAATTATGGGACAGCTTCACGAAAAAAGCGAGTTTGTTACTCCTGCCAAGAGAAGGAAGAAGCTGCAAATGCTCCCTGAAAAAAAGGGTCTGAGAAAATGACCTTCAGGCACAAAAATACTCAACTCAAATACAAGTTCGTTCCTCTCAAAAGAACTTATATAAAAAGAAGAAAAGTGCAGAAATATCAACTTCAGAATGTGAAAGTAGTTTCCGTATCCAGTCTTCGGAACAAAGTGATACATGCTTCTGTAATAGTGATGGTGATTTTATACATCAGTTGGAACAAAGAAGTCAGTAATATAAATATTTTTAATTTTTTATGAGTTCCTAGGCATCTCACAGAACAACATAAACTTCTCACTTGCCCGGATAATTTTCTTTCATTTTCTTCGCGCATTAGAAATTAGTGATACAAATATTTTTGAATTTCTACGAGCTTTTGTAAACTACAGTCTCAGACATTTCTGGATTAATATTAATGTACAGTACATGAACATAATTTTCATTTAATTGTACACGTACGTGTACAATTAAATTTAATGTAGACAAGTAAGTTAACAGTCTTACATTAATCTACATTAATTTTAATTTAAGCATTAAAATTAATGTACAGGTACATTAATCTCCCTTTAGTGTACAAGGTACATTAAAATTAATGTACATTTGTAGATTAAATATACATTAAATTTAATGTAGTTTCTGACAGTGTAACGAAATCGTATACACCACTCAGATGCCCGGAGGATACATAATTTTCTTTCAATTTCTGCGAGCATTAAAAATCGGCGATGTAAATAGTTTTGAATTACTTTTATTTGTTCAACTTTGGTTAATTTTTTCCGAGTTCCTGACTATCTAACGAAACCACATACATACCTTTCTCATGGCCGGGTGATGGATGGTTTTCTTTTAGTTTCTGCGCACATTATTATTATTATTATTATTATTATTATTATTATTATTATTATTATTATTAGCCTCCGGGATGACACATGGTCAACGAAATATCTTCCCGTGCTGTGGTTCCCAGGTTCGATTCCCGGTCGAAGCAAAAATATAGTTGTAGCTTTCCTTCAAAATCGTCCCAATTTCTGTAGCTGTGTGACGAACAAAAGGTGAAACAGGCGGATGTTGCTAGTTACGGTGAAGATAATACGTCATGTTCGCCTCATGTCGTTCTTACCCCCAAGCATGGAAATTTAACTAAGCCCAGGCAAAAAGGGGCAACGGTAGCTGGCCGGCGAAGTCGAATTACCGACCCCGAACGCCAAATATATACATTATTATTATTATTATTATTATTATTATTATTATTATTATTATTATTATTATTATTATTATTATTATTATTATTATTATTATACAATTATGTCTCTGGATGTTGTCCCAGGATTGAAGTGACCTTACGGGCTTTTGCCAAGTGAAGGCCCTTTCCGATTTTGATTTCGGAGTAGGATATATGTATTAGGCTATCCAGAAACTTCCCAACTATTTTGCATGTGTTGAGGATTGTAGCTTTTTGTAATTCTATATACAATGATTTTGTCAGGTTTAACTGTTGTAGGCTATTATACAAGGTTTTTGGGATGACTCCATTTGTGGATACAATGATGGGTACCGTGTAAACTTTCTCCATTTTCCATAGCTGTTTTACTTCTATTGCTAGTTCAGTATACTTGGAAATCTTTTCCATATGGGAGGACTGAAGGTTGTGTGTATTTGGGATTCCGATATCTATTAAGTAGGTGATTTTATTAGTTTTATCAATTAATGTGATGTCTGGCCGATTGTGTGCTATTGTTTTGTCTGTAATTATGGTTCTATCCCAGTATAACTTGCAAGTAGAATTTTCCATTATTGTTGTTGGTGTGTACTTGTAATATGGCTGCTTGATTTCCAGAAGATTCCAGTTTAATGCAATCCTTTGGTGAAGAATTTGGGCTACCTGGTCATGTCTGTGTTTGTAGTCTGTGTGGGTAATTATTTTGCAGCCGGATGTAATATGCTGAATTGTCTCACTGGACAGATGACATCTTCTACATTATTATTATTATTATTATTATTATTATTATTATTATTATTATTATTATTATTATTATTATTATTATTATTATTATTATTATTATTATTCCATTACAATCGCAACTCAGGGTAAGGCCCCCGGGAGGGGCTGCATGTGTAGCTTGGTTGGTTTATGTTACAATAATTTTACATCTAATATTCCATACATATGTTAACTAAATAATTACTTAAATTACAATTAACCACAAAATATAAAAAGTAAAAATATTACTGATTACTAGTTGATGAAATAAGACATTTCTGAAATAACTAAATTATTAATTTTACAAAATTATTAATTGAATCACAATTAGGAACAAAATAAGAATTACTGAAATTTTGTGTCATTATCAAAATTTTAATAATTTAACTAATTCTTCTCTGAATTATACTTAGTAATGAACACATCTTAACGTTTTTGAGTAGTTTTTGGGTTCAGCTAGTGAAATGTGACCTCCACGATGACCTACATGTCGCTAGTGCACATTAGGAAATCAGTAATACTAGCGTACCCACGCAAGAACTCTCGCATGTTAAACCCACTATCTTCCATATTTTTCCATTTCCATATTCAGTCCGTAATATCTCTCTTTCTTCAAGGCCTTCTTATCCTCCGTAACTTGTTTTGTACGTCTCCTTGTAATTGATAACAATACAATAATCCGTGCCAGTTAAAACTATCCTTATTTAATATTACCGCGCAGAGAGGTACACCTGTGTAACTCAATCGCGTAGAATATCAAGTAATTAGTTTAATTTCACATCCAGCTGCAGATTCTACAGGTTCTGAAAAGATGGGTAGAATCGAGAAGCGTCGAACCAGCAAAAATGTAATGGAATGTTCAAGAAGATCTCATCCTGTAGATTACGGCGTGAGGAACATTTCTTTGAGTCCTTTGGCTTCAAAATTTTATTTTTGAAGACCCTAAAATGCTTTGTTTAACGACAAAGATTTTTAAAAAATGCGGCAGAGTGTTGCGGGTTGCATTTGACATGACTATTTATATGCGTTTTTTAGACAAATCCTTCATATTTTTAAAGTCAAAGTGTAATTCGTCACGTGTACGTGAACTAATCTTTCTTTAGAGACCTCATTTATAACGATCGGTTGCATGTGAGAGCCGCATTAGGGATGTATACTACTGATATAATATACGAGACAAGTTACAGAATGGCCGATCCTCCGCCACAGAACCCTCGTCCGGAGCCGAGGGATCTGCAGGGGGCTTATGGCGCGACGCGGCCGAGGTCTCCTGTGAGTCACCCGGCGCACAGTGGGGCCAAAAGGGGAAAAGTTGACAAAAAGTATTATTAAGCGTTTTTGGAATTTTTGGTATTAAAACACATTTTATAAATAAATAATGACTTATTTAATTGTTTAACCTTTAAATTTTTATTTACATTTTACATACATTTTATTTTATTTACATAACCTCAAAATCAGAACATTCATAATGTGACTCTTCTCCAAGGTGAATTTGTACTTGAAACCATTAACGTTGGTGAAACTTCTAGATCAAGTGCTTTTGTGATAATTTTTCTCTATTCCATTGGTGAAATCAGTGGGTTAGTTGCAATTAACAGCTTGCGAAGCACTTCTTTTTGTTTTCTTCCAGATTACACTTTTTTTCGATCTCCCCCTTTTCAGAGTGTTTAATAACACCACATAGATCCGTCCTTGTTAATAAAGAGCTATCAGTACCACATCACGAAGGAGAAAAAAAATGAATATTGTCGGTAGAAAGGCTAACAAAACAAGATGTGCCTCATTATAAAGTACCTTAACGCAAAATGGGGCGAACACGGGCAAACATTGGGTAATGTTTTGAAAACTAGATGAATTCCAGAATCAGATTCAATTAATATCATACTCCAGAAGGGAACTAAAAGTCAATATGAAAAACAGGATTTAAAAATTTAATTCCGTTGTGACACGTGAACTTTGTACTAGGAATTACTAAATTATTATTCACGGAATATGTTTTTTAGAAATACAGATTTGAAGTACATATCTCCAGGTATCGTATCCACAGCACGTACGATTACGCTAGTCGAGAGAGCAAAAATATTTGCATCGAAAAACACACCTGTCTTCTTACTGCGCGAGTGAAGAAGTACGTCACGCATCACTTGTGCAAGTTCAAACCTGATGTGATTCCCTCTTACTTTCTTGATTGGGGAACGATAAAGGATACATTTTAGGACCCTTTCATGTGAAACGGAGCTTTTGATTTTGGACTTTTTGCCAACTTTCCCCTCCTCTGGCCCCACTGTGCGGCACCTTCAAGTTCACTATAACCGATGGTTCACTATATACGAGTTCACTATAACCGGGGTCAACTGTATTTTGATTTTGGACTTTTTGCCAACTTTCCCCTCCTCTGGCCCCACTGTGCGGCACCTTCAAGTTCACTATAACCGATGGTTCACTATATACGAGTTCACTATAACCGGGGTCAACTGTATTTTGATTTTGGACTTTTTGCCAACTTTCCCCTCCTCTGGCCCCACTGTGCGGCACCTTCAAGTTCACTATAACCGATGGTTCACTATATACGAGTTCACTATAACCGGGGTCAACTGTATTTTGATTTTGGACTTTTTGCCAACTTTCTCCTCCTTCGGCCCCACTGTGCGGCACCTTCAAGTTCACTATAACCGATGGTTCACTATATCCGAGTTCAATATAACCGGAGTCAACTGTATTTTGATTTTGGACTTTTTGCCAAGTTTCTCCTCGTTTGGCCCCACCTTCAAGTTCACTATAACCGATGGTTCACTATATACGAGTTCACTATAACCGGGATCAACTGTATTTTGATTTTGGACTTTTTGTCAACTTTCCGCTCCTCTGGCCCCAAGTTCACTATAACCGATGGTTCACTATATCCGAGTTCAACATAACCGGAGTCAACTGTATTTTGATTTTGGACTTTTTGCCAAGTTTCTCCTCCTTTGGCCCCACTGTGCGGCGCGTCACGCGTGCGCGGCGCAGCAGAAGCGACCGCAGCGGAGACTGAAGTAGCACGCGTGCGCGCTCGCTCACCCACTCGCCCCTCACGATGACCACACGCCTATTTTTAAGCGCTCTCGCATTCGCCTCGTCAGGCGCACATGGATCGCCCTTTGACAAAAGAGCACGTACGAGGTTGACATTTCGTGTGCCCGCCTGTCTTCTTGTGACTTTTTTGGTTGATTGATGTTTCCGGGCACTCGCGGATACAGGGTGGAGCATGGTCCCCCCAAAAGGTCTGGAGTTTTTCATTTCCTTCCTTTATTTTACCTTCCTTTCCTTTCCTTTCCTTTATTTTTCCTTCCTTTCTTTACCTTCCTTTATTTGGTAAAATTGATCTAAAAATTTACTTATGTTCGAATTAAGTAATTAGTTAAACAACAGACCGGGAGCGGTGGTTCAGTGCTGATGTCACTGCAGCGCCTCTGACCAGAAGGTCCTAGGTTCGCGTCTCGACGGCGGCTGGATTTTCGTCACTGGCTTTTCAGCTAGATCGAATTCAGTCACTGTCTGGAGGAGAATTCTAGCGGCCGACTGCTCAGATCGGTAGGTTTCCGTGGTTTCTATGATCAACACCAGGCGAATGCCGGAGCAGTACCCTAACAAACGAGCCACAGACCGCGCACGATCTTTCCTTCCTTTTCCTTGTCCTATTCTCACCCCACACTCACACTTACATTAACATGCACTACACTACCACATATTCCGGGAGACCGGTCGGGACCGGGCTGGAGCGGTGCCCTGCTGGAGGAAGATACCTGGTTGGAGAAAACCCCGTTATCCGACGATAGGTCTGCGCTGGATCTGTCCATCCAGCGAGTGAAGACCACCGCCACCACCCGAGCAAAAAACACGCAGTACCCGTACGGGGTTAATGACCATAGTAGTTGACGCGCACGAAATATATAACTGCACTAGCTGGTGTACCCGGCGTTGCTCGGGTTTATAGTAAATTATTAGTCATGGAGAGGAATTCCATTTTTTCATACCCTGTGGTGGGGCCTACTATCTTCTTATGTTGTATCCCTTCTCCCCCCTGCTCCTCCCTGCCATGCTCTGCACGGCAACGCTTCGATAGCCCTGTCTTTTCTTCACGCCCATTGGGAAATTTCCGGTCTACCTCGCTCACTTTTTCACAAAAAATTAAATTTTTCTTATTTGGGCTTCCATCTCCTAAACTTTCTTCACTTTATAACTAAAAACAATAAACAATCCTAAACTACAGAATAAAATACTTGTAGACTCACGTATATTTTGTGTTGTTTTTTTGTGGAGTTTCACATATTACTTCCAAACCTGTGAATAAATTGTCACATTGTAAAACTTACTCTTTTTTATATTTTGTCTTCTCTTGTATTCATAAACAAATATTTGAAATTGATCTATGCATTACAAATGGTTTAAAGCCGTCAAGCTGCTCCTCTTAACACACTGAAAGTGAAAATGTTGAGATACTTCCTAGATCAGGGCCAATGGCGGATCCGAGGGGGGGGGGTCCACTCCCTCCCAAGGGTCACATTTTTTTTGTAGTTTTAATTAACTGATTCAGAATAATTACGATATAAAACTCATCCGGCTGAGTTTACCTTAGAGCCTGTTTTAGCGCTGTTCTTGCAGCGACTCTGACCGTAAGGTTTTAGGGTTCGAGTCCAGACGAATGAGTTTTGCTACAATCTAGAAAGCTATGATGAATTCATCTGGTGTCTGGAAGAAAATTCTAGCGGCTGGCTTCTCTAGTCGACAGTTTTCTGTGGCTTCTCCAATCAGTACCAGGTGAATGTCGGAGCATTACCCTAAAAAGCGGGCGACGGCGATTTTTTCTCTCTTCCTTGCCCTAATCTCTCCTATTATATACTCACACTTACATGCATAACACTGCCACATATATCAGGAGCACATTCGTGAACATAGATCTTGTTGGAGGAGATATCTGGAGAGGGAATTCACCGAATGCCGACGTGAAGTCGGCGCCAGATCTTATCATTCAGCATGAGAGGAAACCCACCGCCAGCGTCACACACAATAAACATTCACTAAACTAACGGTCTATTCATCAGAGCAGTTTACGTGCCCGGAATCATTGATATATCATCGCACCGAAAGCAGATTTTCATTATTCAACATTCGTAATTTTTTTCATTTTATGCAAACAAAAAAACTTATTTCGAAAATATTTAAAATAATTAACTGAAATCCCCCCCCCCCCAAATACTCCTGGATCAGCCACCGGTCGGTTCCGTCCAGTAGGTTCAAGGACCCAGAGCGAACGGTGGATCGATAGTAAGAAAGACCAGGGATAGCTGTAGTATGTCTGAGAATTAATGTTTCAAACTTCTACGGCATGAAGAGGGGTCGAAAATGAACACATTTTGCCAAAGAATATACAGGGAGAAATTGCATATAATTCCGTTATATGCACTTATACATGTGGCATTTGCTTCTGATTGGCAAAAAATGATATTTATTCATTATTTGACAATGAACTACATGCCCTAGAAGTTTGTAACATTTATTCAGAAACATTCTGTAATTGGTGTTCTGCTCGAAGAGAAATGGCCGGCGACGCTGGAGGTTTACTGCAGGGCTGCTCAAATGCAAGAATTCGGGCCCGACTGCCCGCTGCATTACCACTCCCCTTTCCCTTATCTCGAGCCAATCGCCTGAGCGCTTCCACTCCCGTGGGGCTGACTCGCCAAGCAGCGGGGCTCACCGATGGCTCACAGATAGGCGCTGGGCCAGAATACGCTGGAGAACCAGGCTCTCACATACCCACACACGTATACACACAGTGTTTGAATTATACAATTTTAGGTCACACACACACACACACACGCGCGCACACACGCGCGCACGCACGCGCACGCACGCACACGCACGCACACGCACGCACATGCACGCACGCACACGCACGCACGCACGCACACGCACACGCACGCAACGCACACGCACGCACGCACGCACACGCACGCACACGCACACTGAATAGCTCGGGTGTACAGAAGAAACCATCGACTCTGAACAGTTTTAATGCTGAATCCGAAAGGCTGTATCTTTCTGAAGATGGTGATTCTGAGTTTGTCATAAAGTGCCAAAGATCACACCAAGAAATCTAATTTATAACAGCGATATGCGAAGAATTACGACAGCGAGTATGATAAATATGCTGAAGAAGGGAGATAAACTTTCTTTTAAAAGGCAAAATCACCAATTGAATACATAATTACCATACTGCCGTTGCACAATGAACATATTACCAACGCTTAATGCCTATGTTACGAAAATATATAATTCTATCTGATCCCTTTGTCTAAAGAGGATTATGTTAATTAAGTACGCTCACATTACATTTAGAGAACTCTACAAACAATCCCCGTTGCACTTGAGAGAAAAAAACAAAACCGCAACAGCAAGCAAAACATTTCAAACCATTAACTGACAGGAACAATCGAACAATTAATAAAAAAAGGCAAACATTCCTATTTCATGTATTGTATTAGAGACCTAATAAGAAAGAATAATTGTTCCTCATTAATATAAGAATACATTTTGTAGGACAGAAATAATTTTTACTTTTCCGAGCGTGCCAACTATCATGGTGTTTAGTCCCGTAAGTGTAGAGCATGTTAAATCTCGGGAGATGTTGGTGTTCCTTTGCCAATGAAACATACGATTCAGCACCAACCTACACGCCAAATTGAGGACTTCACCTCTAGGCATCTCCACCGGCGAGGTACCGCCCCAGCTGGCGACCGTCTCTAAGCTCCCGACATGTGTGGTAGTGTGGTACATGTGTGGGTGTATGTATGTAAGAAATAAGGGGACACGGATGAGGAGGAAAGCGCGCGGTTCCTGACCCTTTCGTTAAGGTACTTCTCTGGCATTCGCCTGATATTGATCAGAGAAACCACGTAAACGTACCGATCAGCGTAGCCGTTCGCTGGGATTCTACAGACAGTGAAAGAATTCAACCTAGCTGGATAGTTGAATCCGCCATCCGGGACTCGAATTCTAGGCCCTCCCTGTTAGTGACATTGCAATAGCAACTATTGTTGCCCAAAACAATCTGAGACGGTCCTTTTTACTTTCTCGTATACATACGTATATTCAGAGTAATATACGTAGAATAGAGAAAGTTATATAATGCTGCGGAAAACCGATTTCGAGATTTCAACGGAAATACAAGCGTTGGGGTCCCCTGATACCGGAAAAGTGTTTTTTTCAAATCGTCCTGTCCGTGTGTCTGTCCGTGTGTCTGTCCGACTGTCTGTCCGTCTGTCTGCCCGTCTGTCTGTCTGTCTGTCCCTCTGTCTGTCCAACTGTCTGTCTGTCTGTTGGTCTGTCCGTCCGTCTATCCGTCTGTCTGTCCGTAAGTCTGTCCGTCCATCTGTCCGCCCGTCTGTCCGTCCGTCTGTCCATCCGTCCGTCTGTCCGTCCGTCTGTCCGTCCGTCTGTCCGTCCGTCTGTCCGTCTGTCTGTCTGTCCGTCTGTCCATCAGTCTGCCAGTCTGTCTGTCCGTCTGTCTATCCGTCTGTCTGTCCGTCTGTCTGTCCAACTGTCTGTCTGTCCGTCCGTCTATCCGTCTGTCTGTCCGTCCGTCTGTCCGTCTGTCCATCAGTCTGCCAGTCTGTCTGTCCGTCTGCCTGTCTGTCTGTCCGTCTGTCTATCCGTCTGTCTGTCCTTCTGTCTGTCCATCTGTATGTCCGTCTGTATGTCTGTTCGTCTGTCCGTCCGTGAACCCTACTAGCGCCTAAACCACAAGTACGATATTTTCCAAATTGAATACGAATTCCCTTGTTAATCTGGCTCTAGTTGAAGCTTTGAAATTTTGAAAAACATTCTTTAAACTTTTAGGGTACTTTACATGAAACCCTTCGGACATTTTCAAAATTTTCTCAAAAACGGCTCCAAGTTTTTTCTTTAAATTTCTTGTAAGAATAGAGTAAAATACACTTACAAAGATGGCATAGGTCCGATTTTCACGATTAACTCTGAATTTTCGAAAATTGCAAAAGTGTGAATTTTTTACTTTAATGTTACGCACCTTTTGACCACCACCTTTCTCAGTAAGGGAACACTGCATATTCCCCTGGTTCGGCATATCGCGGCTTGCGATCGAATTCGCCTTCCTCGACTGGTCGACAGCATTGGGAGCAAAGAGAGACCGGCTCGGCGCTCTTTCACGGGGCACTTGCCTGGTCGTCCCTGACCTAGATCACTGCCACATTCAACGCCATCCCCGCCACGCTGGGCCGTCGCTGCTCCACCCCCTCCATGCTATGCCCTCCCCATCCCTGCCTCATCCGCCCTCATCCTGACACGACCGGTCCCGGTCCGACCATGGCCCGCCGACCTGCCCCGCCCAAAACGCTGCCACATAATTCACATTGCATGAACCATTGCTATGCGGAAACCATTCAACCGAAGTTTGTAAAAGTGGAACTAGAACATAGCGCAAATTTTATTCATTTTATTTTTACGAAAATGATAATTATATTGCAATTATGTACTTATATGTAATATGTTATATACAATATTTCAATTATCGTTTGCAAAATTCACTCAAAATGCTCGAAACACTGCAGAATAAGAATATTTTGCCGCATCTTCTGAAAAGTATTTTATTTCTAAAATTTTTGTTGCGTACATGGCCAATAGTGTGCATAGCAATGCCGAATCTGTTTGACCTTCTGTTTGACATCTGTTTGACCTTCATTGAATGCTTGATTGTTAATTTGACTCGAATCAGAACTTTCTTCCTCGCACTCATTAATATTAACTAACCATAAAGGAACTGTTAAAGAATACAACACTGAACAGAGAATATAACAGCATAATTGTGTTTATTGAAAATATATTTATATCCGTATATTTTTTTATATTTTCTCAATTTTTTGATACTAAAATAGATAATCGTCTAATTATGAAAATAAAACTTTCAAAATATCTTAGCAGAGCAAATCTCTATTCATGTGGAAATCTGAAATAGATATTTCAGCAATTTTTTAGAAAACATCGTTTCAGCGTCTTAAGAGGGAGGATATAAAGCATATATAAATATTCAGAAGCAAGGCGAGGGAACCATCTTAGAATTTGTTCTATGGACCAAGGAAAATTGTTCGCGAGTGCGATCGAGACGGTAAAAGCCGACCAGAATATTAATTGTGCTGCCTGAGAGTTGCAGCACCGCTGCAAAACAAGAGTGTACAGTCTGTTTAGTACAAAGTCGGTTACATGGATAGTCGTTTATATGGTGGAATGGATATGAACTTGCAGGTAGAACCAAGAATTTCGTTTTATTGGTTCTAATTGCATTTTATTTTTACATTAGTAGTCAGATATGCCATTCGCACGTCAGTAAAGTACTCGTATGTAGCTATCTGTCGGAATCTCTAACAGACTACCCCGAAGGTAAAGAAACATCGTTAGTGACAGAATCAGTCGGGACAATTATATATTTTTCTGCTTGGTTAATACTTGGTTACTGAATGAGTAACCCACGTGTGCCTGTCTGTTAGTTTCTGTCCGTCTCTTCGTCGGTTCGTTCGTCCGTCACTCACAGAGATACCTCTTCCTGTCCACAGTTCACTCACGATTGGACATCTTGCTATTGACCATTCGCTCAACTTTAGAGCTATTTCTGACCATCATTCATTCACGATTCACTTGACCTTTGTTACGCTTAAGTATATAACGAATTATCATTTTTATGAAATTAGTTCTAACAATACTTTCTCAAATAACCCTTTGTGCCCGAGAATAGACGAGAAAGACTATTGTGTTTAAAACTTCTTTTTATCATGAATTTACATTGCACAAAAAAGGATGTCAACATGAAAGTACCCGCCGAAGGCGACACGATATACTAGATCATTCTTTTAATTTAAAAAAGAGTTACGAATAATGAAAATTTTGACAGTTTATAATAAATCATCAGTAAAAAATGGAAATAGTATTAGTGATAGATAAGAAATTATCCTAAATTTTTGCATCAAAGAGACTGAATAGAACATAAAATAGACATTCGCAGATTATAACATATTTGGAAAACCAGGCGCGCATGCAACCCGCAACACACAATACTTTGCAAAGCACTGCACCACGGGGAATAACTTGAAAATAATGCGTTCCATGACTCTAAAACCAGGTTTCCCTGTCTCCTAAACGAACACAGATAAAGTTGTTTATTCCGTAATCCATAAAAAGAGACTTTTTTGAACGTGCTATTACATTTTTGAAGGATCCTTCTCCTTTTAGCATGGTTTGCCTGAGACGCGGGAAGTTGGGTTCCAGTGTGAAACTGTTTTCACTTTTGAAACAGTGATTTAAACAGCGTGAAATGCTGTAATGGATCTACACTCTCTTAATACACTCTTAATTGTATATTAACTAATATAGAGTGTTCAATGAGGAAACGTCGAAACTTTCAAAATAAGCTCTTACGAAAATTCTAAGCATATTTTGTCTAATAAATTCCTTGAATATTCCGAATGACTGAGCCGCAAAAGCACTCAAACATTGGTTCCAAAAAATCTTTCTTTGGGAAAATTTGCATTGCACAAACATATAAACTCTCCAGACACATGTAAATTGTTTATAATTTACAAAAGTAATAAATATATTTGTTCAGAAAGAAAACATAACCAAGAAACAAACAGCAAGTCGAAATGTGTAAATTGGTACATTTTTAAAAACATTTCTGTGTTAATTTTTCTTTCAGAAGAAATATACTAATTTCTTTTTTAAATAATAAACAATTTAAATGTTTCTGGGGTGTTAATATGTAACTGCAATGTAAATTTTTGCATAGAAAGTATTGTTTTCAATACAACTTTTGAGTGCTTTTTGTGCCTCAGCCATTCGAAATAACCAAGGAATTTACTAGACAAAATATGCCTAGAATTATCTTGAGCTTATTTTCGAAGTTTCGACGTTTCCTCCCTGGACACCCTCTATATATTACATAATCATTGTCTTTGTTCCCTTCCAGAGAGGAGCCGTCCCGCTCAGGGGCGAGTGATCAATGTCCGTCCGAGAATATCCCGCCCCCCGCAGGAGTTCATTTCCAGCGCGGACTTCACAATGGACCACTGCCCGCGGCCTGGAGGGGCGGGGAGGGGAGAGGGGAGGTTGCCAGGCAACGCGCATTCAGGAAGACCCACGGGCGGAAGGTATGCGCCCGCGCCAACGTTCGTATCTATAAAAATAACATCAGTTCCTCCCCTCCACTGCACCCCCCGAGCTCACTTCACGGAAATTTAACCCTCCCGAGACAAATGTTACGCAAGCTTTCCTCCGGAATATGGAACTTCACAAGCTCTCCCGTTTTCATTCATTTGCAAATATCGTTAGCTAACCTGTCATATTTTTTTTAAAGAAATGAATTGCACAATTAGATCGTTAAGGATGTTCATTTGGCGCAATATTATACCCAACTTACTACAGTTTTGTAGCCCGTACAGTAAAGTACTATTTTGTCGCCCGATGCAAATATATGCAGTTCGAAACACTTTAATCCTCCTTTGGTACATGGAAATAGTTACCCTACAAGAACAGTGGACTCACTTTGACTTCATCTTGTGAGATGTTACAAAATAACTGATGAAAGTACTGAAACCGACATTGTTTTGTAATTTAAGGTCGCATCAACATCTAGGTCATTAGCGAGCAACTGACGAATTGTTTTATAATTACAAGATCACTTTTAATGTAATTTTACCCTGAAAAAGTTCAATAAAATGAAATAATAAAACGTGTGGTCCAACAACAGCACACACTTTTTTGTTCTTGTGATACTAATTGGATCCCAAAACTGTTTCCAATCCGCGAAAATATTCTCGGATTGGGATTTGAATGCAAGAGCATAAGCTACTATTAGCAATCTAGTGCTGGCTAAGTATCACAACGCTCCCCAAATATAAAAAAGTTTGTATTTTTTACGTATTTTTGATAAAATTTGACGAACGGACAGAAAATGTACAGGCGAAATGACGGACACGTGGATAGACGGACAGACAGGAGCGAAGAGGACGGATGAATAAGCAGAGATCGGACAGACAGAATGAGGATTTCCACAAGTTTTCATCTAGGAAAGAATAATGCACTTCAAGTGTGAATAAATAAATCTACTTTTTCGTTAGCAGGGGTGGAAAAAAGTGTTTTCCTGTCAAAAAGTTGACACTGCTGCCTCTGAAATAATTATTCAGTCACCTTTTTTAACACTCTCTTCCTACGTAGTTGTATTAGTTCAAATTCAATTGTTTTCGACAACCGCCAACAACCACGATATTAAAGATCGATATTTATTTGTTAATGCTACATATTTATCAATATTAGGTTTTAAATAATTTTCAATACATTAAAAAAAATTAATATTTCTAGTGTAATTTTCAGTATCACGGCTGCGGACTTCTCATGCCATTTTGAATTTTCAAGTGATAGCCGAAGATTTTATATGATATGGGTTACAATATTATAATATTATGTAACCGTTTAAAAATACGCGAAAGTGTGTGTTGTTGTAGCACCTGCGGTTTTGTTAATCTTTTATTAGTTCAAACATTTATTTTTGAATGGTGGGCCTCACTCAAATTCTTCGGGTGTTTTTTTTTTTGATTCTTTCATGGTACTTGGTATTTGGAGAAATCTGGCAACATAGTCCCGCCCTCATGGCGCCAAGAAACGAGGTCGTTCTCGATGCGTCCTGCAGAATGCGCTCGTTACAAATCGCGGCTCCATCTCTTGGCGCCTGCGAGAAGCAATGTGACGTAAGGTCTCAAAGACTTTCGCATCGAGAGCTCCAGACCGCGCGCGTCAGCGAAACGACGCGACCTCTGAGGGAAGAGACAGAGGACTTTCAGTGTGCGAGGGCGGCAGAGAAACTATTGTCCGATTTAAATACAGAGACTTGTGACTACGGTTACGGGTCGTCAATAAATTACGTAACTCTAAAGAGGGGGCGGAGAGCGTTACTCTGGGTTGCACAGGGGTAAGGGGATGTTCGCTTAGAGTTACGTAACGTTAATATTAAAAAAAATTGGTGAAATAATTCCCTTATTTCAGCCATACACTAACATATTAAATACTAACAAATTAAATTAAAAAAGTATAAGTGAAATAAATCAATGTAATTGTTGCAATTTTTCATCGATAATATATTGTGTTAATATTAGTATATATATATATATATATATATATATATATATATATATATATATATATATATATATATATAATCGATATTTCAAAATTAGTGGAGGCCCTGCCGCCCACTCTGCCCACCCTTTAATCCGGCCCTGGTCCGCACCAACTAATTCTAACTAATTAGCATCAATTTTAATATATAACACAAGTAAAATTAATACAAATGATTTTTACTGTTATATAATGTATTTCTACGTACTGTAAATGGGGGTGTTATGATATGCGTTACGTAATTATTTAGGGGGTTTCTAGCGTGCGTTACCGGAGAGAGAGAGAGGGTATTCAAAATACTCCAAACTTGCGTTACGTAATTTATGGACGGCCCCTACCAGACGTCCTGATTTATGAGGACATATCTTGTTTTTCTGAACTCTGTCCTGAATGTATTGATTTATTTTCAAAAGTTCTAATTTTTTAATATGTATAATCTATTTACAGTTTTATTTGATTTTAATATTTTTAATATAAAAAATATTCAAAAGAAAATTGCATTAGGGAAAAAAGTAATTAAGAGTGAAACTCAATGTTTCTAACTATAAGAACAATAAACATGTCTAATTCTTATATTTGAGGGGGGATATTGACACAGAGATGGAGAGATTCCTTAATAATAAAGCTGCAGAAATATTTCGCGTTCTTAAAAAGCATTTTGTCCTTCACATGCTTAGTTTAACTGTGCTTTCTCCACCGAAATATAATAATACTGGAAGGCTCGCCAAAGTCATATAATTTACTGTAAAGTGCAGTAGTAACATACAAATATTGCATATCTTTGCAAATATAAGAACTTTGTACCCGTAATTCATTATAAAGAAAATTGTATAATGTGTTGATTCTTTGTTCCAACAATCATGATTTATTCAACTAGGTCTCTGGCAACCTCGTGACAGTTCCTCAACTGTGACGCAGTTATCGGGAGATTCGATACCTAAAATTAAAGTCGTAAAGAAGCTCTTGATTGGATAACCGGGTCCAATTGATCATTTGTCACAAGTCACAATTTTTAAATCAGACAATATTATTTGTTCATCTATAGAATGATCCTGATGTCCTAGAAAGGAACACAGTATTCATTTACGACTTCTTTCCTCATTGGTCAATTGCTACAAGCTTTTCCTTCAATGGCACACGTGGTCACAAACTGTCAAAAGCATCTTCCCTGCGTCATAGATAGAAAGAAGCTTTATTCTACAACTGGGCAGATGTTGCCTGGTGGCAGAATGCATAAATATGAAGTATAGTTACAATTACAAATAAAAGAATAATGTATAAAAATCAATATAAAAACAAATTATCTTTGTCATTATCTAGACATGCAGATAGAATTTACATTTCTGTACTAACATATAGATAAATAAACTTACATATTACAAAAATATACATACATACTGTCATGGTTTCTAAATATACACATAAACCCTTTACTCTCTTCCTTATAAATACAAATAAAATTATTTTTGTAATATTTGAACCCTTGTCTTCCTAATACGGATTGTGATACACCATTCCAACGAATTTATAAATCGATCCTATACAGGAAATCGAGAATAATATTATTACTTCAGGAAGAATTATTCCCTATCATTCAGGTTGTTGCTATTTAATAATAATAATGATAGTAATAATAATAATAATAATAATAATAATAATAATAATAATAATAATAATAATAATAACTCCATGAAATTTCTGTCATAAAACCGTATAAAATTACCGGCTTGGTTTATTCTTTTTTCATTGACAAAAATTCAGCGAATTCTATCTGGCTTGTGACGACATCAAAACATGTTCAAACATAACAAAAAACAAAAAACAAAAAAAAAAAGAACAAACATAAAATACCCTTTTAAATGACCTACAATCTAATATTTACGATACATTTTTCTTCCAACATTCACACAATTAATTATTACAACATTCACACGAGTGCACAACAAATGAATGTCATTGTCTTCTCCAAGGTCTTAAAAACTAACAATCTTGGCCTTGCTATAAATTTTGATGATAGAAAAAATATAATGTTTTTTAAATTCCCTTTTTTCTGCACGACTATTGGCTGCCACTGCTGTCCATATCACAACATTTCAGAAGAAAGAAATCATGACATCTTTAAAATTAACTTCATAAAATTGCGAAACTTCTAAACCAACACGCGGTGCGTCCACTACGGCAACTCGAGATCATCTCATAAGTAATCATCCATACCACACGGTGCGTTCACCACGGAATCTCCGTCACATCTCAATTTTTTTGATTCTACCTTACCGCGTAGTTTAAAACAAAAGACAACTCTTCTCTAACAATGCTACTGTTTCTTTCATCGTTTTTATTATATTGTCTTTAATAGCCTTTGAACGTTACCATAAATTCCTAAATGTAATTCAAAAGATTTATAATGTTCGTAACCCCCTTTCCAATAACTTGTTTTCTTATTTTAACATTTATCAGTAATCGTTCGCCATGTTTGTGAAAACATTCGTCTGTCTCATTCCCATTATGGAAAATTAATTTATTATCACGGAAATTCTTTTATTTATGAAACATTACATGGTTGCGACGTGTCGTTATTTATAAACATGTCCTGTTTTTATTTATTTATATTCTCACAGTCTATTTGGGGCACAGTTCTTGAGAATATCAATCAATTAAAGAAAACATCTTCCATTTATGCACCTTCACATGTTTTCGTTCTTATTAACATACGAAATTAAAGTGTTTTTTAGTCCTAATCCAATGTTTTCTAGCTATTTTGGACGCGTCTGATTTGCACCGTCACAATACATGCATACATACATACACACACACACGCGCGTGCATATACATACACAGACCAAGGAACCCTCGCATACACACCAACCTGCACCTATTCATTCATATTCAGACAAACGTGGATACCTAACACCACAATGAAATAATACTTATAATAATTATCACATTCCTTATACGTGAAACACTCGTCATTTTAAATAAACAAATAAATAAATACCAACGTGTATTAGAATAGCCTGTAGAAAAACATTTTTGACTAGAAAAACAAACAGAAAGAAATGAAATCACTTCCCTTCCCTTCACTTCACTTATGAGTAAGGTTAAGAATTCCATGTGTGACTCACGCGTTCCGTTTCTCAATCGTTTTACCTACTGCATTGCATGCTCGTTCGGAAGCAGTTGAACACCCAAAGTGCGTTTGGCAATGTGTTTAACGGTCAATGTGGGATTTTCTCCAGCCACGGCAGGAAACACAATTCAAACTACAGTTCTCTCGACACAAGTTAAAGGTTTACCTATTTCTTGTTTCGTAAAGATGATCCTGCTACAGCATTCACCATAATAAACACGACAGGTAGGAACAGATATTAAAATTGTCAGTACGCCGATACTGCGGCGAAAAGCGAATGGAATGGCTGCTCTACTGCTCACGGTGCTCAACGGACGATGCTGCGTTGGGAGCTTTCGCTTTGAGTCAACCGCCAGCACCGGACGAAGGGTATACGGTTTCTTCAACACCATTCCTCGGCGCCTTTGCCTTTGTCTTTACCGGGAGTGGTAGCTCAGTGCATCAGCTGATGTCACGCAGCGCCTCTGACCAGCAGGTCCTAGGTTCGAGTCCTGACGGCGGCAGGATTTTCAACACTAGCTATTCAGCTAGATCGAATGCATAGCTTTCTGAAGGAGAATTCTAGGGGCCGGCTGCTCTGATCGGTAGTTTTCCATGGTTTCACCCATCAACACCAGGCGAATGCCGGAGCAGTACCCTAACAAACGGGCCACGGACTGCGCGCGATCTTTCCTTCCTCTTCCTTGCCCTATCCTCCCCTCTGACACACATACTTACACTAACATGCACTACACTACCATATATGTCGGGAGCTTAGAGCTTGTCCCGGCTGGGGCGATGCCCCGCTGGTGGGAGAGTCCTGGTTAGGGGGAAAACTCTGCTAGCCGGCAGTAGGTCGGCGCCGGATCACGCCATCCAGCGGAGGAAGATCACCGCCATTTCCAGAGGAGAAAGCATGCACTATACTTACGGGAATAATAACCTGAGCTGTTGACACGCCCGAAATCACTAGCAACCAACCAACTTTTGTCTTCGCTGGAGATGGCGTTTTTCAGAATTTTTTGAGTAGAACTATTTTCTGAAGCGAAATGTCAGAAGTACGCACTCGCAAATCTAAGAGACCAATGAGGGGTGTATTGCACACGTTCATTTGTTTGAATAAAAATCTTCTTAGGATGAACCGATCTTAGAGGCACGGTGATCGTGGTCTTTCAACTGTCAATGAAAATAGGGAACAAAACTGAAGGGTCGCCAAGTTGAGACTCAAAAAATTTGACGCATTTATGGGAAATACAAAACACGCAGAGAAAAAGTATTCGTAATGATAATACTTGCTGAGAAATGATTGATTAGTTGATTATTTCGTGTTTCTGATCGCGTCATCTGCGATGTTCATTAGTCTGTAAACGTAGTGCATGTTTTTATAACGAAGGATGGTTGTGCTCTTCTTCCACTGGACGTCGATATATAACACTGAATCTTGAAAAAGGTGGATCGTACGAAAAATAAGTATATTATGATTCTTAGATAAATTTATGCTTTATTCGTTTTATACACACCTTACAGATATTTATTTTTCGTAAGTTAGGACCTTTCATTTCTAGACCAGATCCTTGTTAATTCCGTTCTGGGTACGACTCCTTCCGATTGATCAAGAGGTAAAAACGAATTTCTGTGCAAACTTTTAACTCAAAAATTTCCTCATTAATATGCGTCATTTGAACAACATAGCACAGGGCTGGAGGAGACAGTGACACCTTTAAGATCTTGTCCCTCTAGCGACTTCCGATTGCTTATGACAATAAACACATACGCGCGTAAGATGGGGATACCATACGTCTGCGATCCATCCGTACACCTCGAGATTCAAACATGCGTCCGTAAATGGTGACTGAAAAATATCTGCTCAAATGGAGGTACTTTCACTTCGAAAGAAAAAATCTCTCATCTCATTGCAGTACTCGAATAATACCGAAAGTCACATTCAGTTCTGTACAAAAGTACTTGCTATACTGTTAAATACTCTCCATTATTTGTAATTCATTTCAAAAGAGACTTAAAGTAGAGATTACATTATCATGAGTTCCGTTTAATTTATTAGAATTCGTAACAAATGAATCTCCTACCCTCGAACAGAATGTTCACTTGAAAAGGACTTCTGAGTTAACACTTTATTTGAGATAGAAGACATTCAATGAACGTCAATAAATTGCTCTTTCAGGGTAAGGGATTACATGAAAAACAACAAGGATGTGATTACTGGAAAAACAATTTGGAGAAATTGGAAGCAATTGTTGGAATTGGAGGGTAATAAATTCGTCTTGTTTATGATCTATTTACATGTGTAATTATGTTATGTTTAAAATGTGCTTGAACAAAAGGAGCAATTCACCGGCTGAGTTGGCTCAGGATAACAAATATTTCCACTGCAGAGACTCTGACAGTAAGGCCCTAGTATTCGAATCTCCAACCCAAGATCAATATCTAAGTCGAAATCAACCGCTGCCTCGGGGAAAATTCTAGTGGACGGCTACACTGGAGCAGTAGTTTTCCATGGTTTTCGCCGATCATTGCCCAGCGAATGCGGGAGAAGTACACTTACAAACGGGCCACAGACCGCGCGCGATCTTTCCTTCTTATTCCTTGTTTCTCCCCTTCCATTCAAACACACTGCATCACACTACCACACTTGCACCCAGGGTTACCAGATGATTTGCGAGCTCTTTCCCCACCACTACTATGAAATTTCCCCAAATAACTCTCCAATGAAACGAAATTCCCCAACTTTCCAACGAAACATATTCTCCAAATTATGACAAATGACACGAGCTGTCCCTGGTGATCCCATTGGCTGCCCCCTTAAGTTCAAGTAAAACAAAACAAACAACCGTTGAGCTGCTCGAAGCCGTATACTATCTTCGTTTTTCTATTATTTTTCTTTCTCTATGCCTGTCGTTTAATTGTCTCTTTTTGTTACAGAAAAAAGAGAGAGAATGACGTCTATTGTTTGTTTTTATTAATAATTATTGAGAGAATAAATATTTCTATCTCGACTCCGAAACCGGAAGCGGTAGCTCAGTGCATCAACTGATGTCACTGCAGCGCCTCTGACCGGGAGGTCCTAGGTTCGAGTCCTGACGGCGGCAGGATTTTCGACACTAGCTATTCAGCTAGGTCGAATTCCGTCGCTGTCTGGAGGAGAATTCTAGCGGCCGGCTGCTCTGATCTGTAGTTTTCCGTGGTTTCTCCGATCAACACCAGGCGAAAAACGTAGCAGTACCTTAACAAATGGGCCACGGACCGCGCGCGATCTTTCCTTCCTTTTCCGATCCTCACCCCTTACACACATACACACACTCACTTACACTAACATGCACTACATATACAACCACATATTCCGGGAGATCGGTCGGGAAGTTAGAGCTTGGCCCGGCTGGGGCGGTGCCCCGCTGGTGGGAGAGTCCTGGTTAGAGGGAATCCCCACTAGCCAACGGTAGGTCAGCGCCGGATCTCGCCATCCAGCGGGGGAAGATCACTGCCATCTCCAGAGAAAAAACATGCACTACACTAACGGGACTAATGACCACAGTAGTTGAAGCTCCCGGAAACACGAAAAAATCAATCAATCAATCGACTCCGAATGAAAATAATTTCCCCCCTAATTTCCAAACATTTCCCCTTCTATTTATGTTCCCCGTTCTTTCCCCACAACGAAACAAAATCCCCATTTTGGGGAGAAAATTCCCCAACCTGGCAACCCTGCTTGCATCACACTACTATACGTTTTGGGAACTTAAAGCTTGTTCCAGCTTGGGTGGTGTACCGCTGACGGAGATACCTGGAGGAGGAAAATTCCACAACCCACGGACAGAACGGGTCCGGATCTGACGTTTTAGCGGGAGGTGAACACAGCCACCCGCGATTTCTCATGCATTACACATACGGTGCTAATGTCTATATTTGCTCTGATTCGCTTTCCCGGTGATGAAAGTAGCTACATTCGGACAGGCACTCCACAACTTCAGAGATAGGCAGTCGAGAAATGACAACGTCGAAATTATGTCCATTGATTGATTGATTTTTTTCGTGTTTCCGGGCGCGTGAACTGCTTTGGTCATTAGTCCCGTAAGTGTAGTGCATGACTTTTCTTGGGAGATAGCGGTGATCTTCCCCCGCTGGATGGCGAGATCCGGCGCCGACCTTCCGTCGGCTAGTGGGGTTTCCCCCTAACCAGGACTCTCCCACCAGCGGGGCAGCGCCCCAGCCGGGACAGGCTCTAAGCTCCCGACCGGTCTCCCGGAATATGTGGTAGTGTAGTGCATGTTAGTGTAAGTGTGTGTGTGTGTAAGGGGAGAGGATAGGACAAGGAAGAGGAAGGAAAGATCGCGCGCGGTCCGTGGCCCGTTAGATAGGGTACTGCTCCGGCATTCGCCTGGTGTTGATCGGAGAAATCACGGAAAACTACAGATCAGAGCAGCCGGCTGCAAAATTCTCCTCCAGACAGCGACTGAATTCGACCTAGCTGAAAAGCTAGTGTCGAAAATCCTGCCGCTGTCAGTACTCGAACCTAGAACCTCCCGGTCAGAGGCGCTGCAGTGACATCAGTTGATGCACTTAGCTATCGCTCCCGGTGAAATTATGTCCAGATTTTGGGGGGTAGTTAGCAATACTGTTTGGGCGGCAGTCGTTTTTACAAGTACGCCATTTATGTGGTTTTATTTACTTTACATGCCTTTCACCAAATGCAAAGATGATCGAAAACTCTCAAAACTACGCCTCACATGCAGTTGAAACTATTAAAGCGTCTTAATTAATGTATCAATTAAAGAATTTGATTACTTCATTATTAAATTTCTTTACTGTAGTCTTATAATTTATTTTATAACTAATGATATTTAATCACTATTTAGAGTAACGTAATTTTTATTTGCGTTGGAGATTGATTCGGAAAACGTACTAGGTATGCATAAAAATAGTAATTTGAATGTTTATCGCCTTCTATCGTCTGCATACCCGCTAATGCTATTGTGAAGTCATTTCGTTTTCATAGAAATATCTTAATTCTTATGGATTGAAGCGAAATGCTATTGAAGTTCAATGAAGGCGAGGCAATCTTAATATTACTTTCAAGATAAACTTGACGCAAAAGTCACGCAGTATTTTAAATCTGAAATTACGCTAAACTATATTCTCCACTTACAGAAAATTAATAAAATGAATTATTGGTTCCACAAATCAATGAGATAATATGTGATTGGATACATTCTGAATACAAACGCTACCCTTCGAGTTCTGAATAGGAAACATTACTCAAAAGAATTCATGGCCATTCCGCATACTCAATCACGGCATTTCAGATTTATGCATTTCAGATAGTTTATTCTGACATATGGTGTATTAAAAATTTTAAATACGTGATAGTTCCTGATGTCAAATATTTACTTCATTAATTCGGCATAACACCGTAAAGGACCACAAAACATTTTGATAGGTAATAATGAAAAAATGACTGGAGCCTTAAAATATCTGGTTACCTGGGATATTTATCAGAGCTTAAGTTATTTATTTTCTGTATCTTCTAATTTGAGACAATCATTGGTATAGATTAAAACGGAAACATATCAATCAAAACACATATATTTGGATATTTAAAATGCTTAAGTTACATGACCCAAGTATTCATGTGCCCTAGCATTTGATTTGCAATTTTTCTGGCGGGTTTAACGAGAAAATAAACAAAATTAAAACAATGTATTTGGATTTTATTAATTTAAATATTGATGTGTTTCCCTTTTACTCTATACCAACAATTGTCTCAAATAAGAATATACAGAAAATAAATAAAAACTACTAGACAATCAATTATTAATAAGTGATATAGTACAGCTTCAGTTATCTATTGAAAGGAGACCTATACTAAGTGTTAGTATGGTTTAGTGCTTAATTATGCTTAATTTATAATGTACTAATTTTTGTTTACAGAAAATAGGCGGAGAACTCTTTTTCAAGTTTACAGTTGATTTTGGCTTCATAATGCATCTATGTAGACTTTTTGCGCCGTGTTCATCTCCATTATGTAAATGAAGTTAACATTGTTTAATTAGGCATTTCTTTGGTATACGTGAAAACTTTATAATAGATTCGCATTCAACTAAATTGAAATGATTTGGAGAATTAATACAATTTGACATATTGCTCCGCAAACAGCTCTTCTTGTACGTTATGTAAACGCTGCTTTAAAACTTTTTTACACGAATTCAATTTTGATGATTTTCTCGTGTCTTTTAAACCCCGGAGCAAGTGCAAAGTAAGTGCTGTGACACATGAGTTCTCGGGACATTGTGCAAAGCAATATTTCGCATGTTTGCATTGCGAGATATGGCAAATCTGAAAAGAATGTAACTGGGTACACTAACTTCTCTGGCTCCCTGCATCCACTTCGATGCCTTTAAAGGGCGATGAACGCGTATAAGGGCTCGTGGCAGAAATGTGATTTAAATGGCAGCGGAGTCAGCAATAGGCTGTCAATCATACCAAGCCCAATAACAGTTTTGCAAACAAACCTTTCAAAAGAAAAAAAATAGACGTGAATCTGCGTACTGACTGCAATACGAACTATTGTTATTCCAATCCCCTCCTGGACTTTAGTGATCTAACTTTCTCTTACCATAATGCCAGAGCGCCAATGGCAGTACTTCCAACCGTGATAGAGGGAGTCAGGCAAGGGGATGGATATAATATAACATACTACATTAGTTTTAAGAAGAGAATAAGTAAATAGCCCGTGTTGATTTATTGCTGAAAAAATATTTTTTTAAAGACGAAAATGTATAAAGTGCATTTTTAAAGCCGTTCGATGCACATTGGTCAACCTACATTTTAGTTCAAAGCAGGATCGATTTCGTAAGTTGCGTAATACGAATTTTACCGAACTTAAACCATACTTTACATAATTTTTCCTTTATTGCTTTTTTTTGGGGGGGGGGATGGAAACATATCTGACTCGAGTTAAAACGAACGTATCTGTGAGGACAAAGGATAGAAATGTATGGGAACACTGGAAGAACGATATGAAATGTGAATTGCTGTCGTTTCGAATCGCTTTTATCAAGAGCGATAATGAGAAAACGTGTCACACCTGTGGAAGAAACGTAAAAAATGAGTTAATGGGATCACGAGATCGTCTATGATAGAAAATATTGTTGAGAATCAGATAGTTAGATTCTTGGCTCAGGAACTTCTAAGAACCGTAGGTCAGCACTGAATGTCACGTTCTAATGTGAAAGGAATCGCCACCTCAAGAGATATAACATACATTTCAGTTAGGGGACCATAGCAGTTAAAGCGCCTGCAAACACGAATTTATTAATAAGTCGAACATCAATCAAATATTTATCGATCAACTAAATATAAATCGAATATTTATCAATAACACGAATTTATCAATCAAATTATCTCCATACAATACATCTTCCGTTGTTTTACTTTTGACAGTTGACAGACATCCAAGTTCTAGCTACCAATATCTAACGTGTCTCGATGTTCAACACTAAAATACACAACACGTGCACCTTGGCACGTGGAAAGGGTGCAATGCCACAGTTACGTCACCGTTTTAACGGCTATCAGCGTGTTTGTCATGGTACTAGGTCCTTGTGTATCGATTCGACCAGTCGATTCGCAAACGTGGCCCGCGTTCTCCGAGACAGCTTCGTCAGCGGGAGAGACTCCCTTCCCACCGTCGCTCGGTTGCTACGACTGCGTCACCGCTTCTCCCGGCGCGGAACAAAACAATATCGCCCCCCCTCTTCTCCCAGCGCATGTATATATCCATGCACGACCAGCGCTCTCTATCTCGCCCGCTTCGCTTTTGTTTGCTCTGTGTGCACGAAAATAAAAGCCTTTCGCCAAAAAGAGCTGAAGGACGCAGCGACGCTCTTTTATTCAGGCCGCGATATCGGACGGACTACGAGAAGCGGACGACGGAGAGGCGGCGAAAAGTTTGCAGCTGCTATAATCAGATTACTCTTGAGTTCGTGTGTCCGTCCTCTTTCCGATCTCGAGTGTGGTTTTTTAAACTTGTACGCCAGCCAGAAGGGTCATCAATTCTTATCCCCAACGTGCATCGTGCATCCCACACGCATTCCGAACATTACACAATCAATCGCATTTCACAGAGTGATTTGATGAACAACAACAAAATCTGACTTGATCTGGGTTGATAAAGTGGCGATGGTGGCGATGGCGTAACGGTTAGCGTATCGGACTGTTATACCCAAGTTTGCGGGTTCGAAGCCGTGGATTTTTTAAGGGCGAAAAAATCCTTCGTACGCCTTCCTTCGGAGGGGAAGTAAAGCCGGCTGTCCCATGTTAGTAGATTTACTGCCTAGATCCTCAAGCCTAAATGACGCCTCTGAGCTAAATTCAAATCGCCTGTTTCGTTGCCCAAGTAATACCTTCTTTCTCCCATGGTTGGTGAAAGGAACGTAGCGGAATTTGCGTGGTCAGGCGGAAGAGCAGGCCTCATGGCCTGAGTCTCGCCACGTAAAATAAGGCAAATTCAATTCAATTCAATAAAGGATCATGAAGTCAGTGGCAAGAGATTTCAAGTCAATGGCAAGAAATGACAAGAATTTTATACGGTTTCCAGAGCAAAGTCGATTCGAAGTTACGTAACAATTTCTGACCGGTTTTGTGGCAGCTCGG
>BLKR01009732.1:0-77500 GCA_011170035.1 Teleogryllus occipitalis
AATTATATATTAACACCCCATCTTGCATTGATAACTCGTTTTTCTTTAACAAAAATTGATTTAAGTCTGCTGAACTATGATTTAGTTTCCTTGTTGGCCAACCTTTACTCAAATAACCACTTACTTGTTTTAACAGGCGGTCTTCCCGTGTTACCTGCGCTACCCTTTTTGCGTCCAGCGGCAATCGTAACAGGGCGTCGCCATCCTCAAAGTCTATGTACGCGCAGGCTTCTTCCGATTTGTCGAATGACTCGTCTGGCCCCGCCGGCAGCCTCGACAGCGCGTCTGCGTTGCCGTGCTGTGAAGTTGACCTATAAACAATCTCAAAATCATAATCAGAGAGGAAAATTGCCCATCGTTTCAGTTTCTTCTCCGTTCTCTCTGAAATACCTTTTCTTGGATTGAACAATGACGTAAGTGGTTTATGATCTGTAATGAGCGTAAATTTCGCGCCATACAGATATTGATGAAATTTCTTCACCCCATAGATTATTGCTAATGCCTCTTTTTGAATTTGTCCATAATTTCTCTGTGCGTCGTTTAATGTTTTCGATGCAAATGCAATTGGTACTTCAATGCCTTCTGGTGTAGTCGTTGATATCACAGCGCCAATACCATTTTCTGACGCGTCAGTCGCGAGAAGTAGCGGTTGACCTGGCGCGTAGTGCGTCAATCTTGTTGCTTTAATCAGTTCTTGTTTCAGATGCTGAAATGCATTTTCACACTTTGTCGACCAAATAAACTTCACATTCTTCCTCTGTAACTGGTTTAGTGGTGCCGAGATCATTGCTCTATTCTTAATGAATTTGGAATAATAAGCAACCTTACCTAAGAATGAGCTGAGTTGTTTCACATCTTGAGGTGCTGGCATTCTTGTAATTGCTTCAATATTTTCCTTTGTTGGTCGAATTCCATGCTTGTCCACTACGTGGCCTAAATAGTTTATAGAAGTCTTAAACAATTCACATTTCTCCCAATTACATTTGAGTCCATTGTCTTTTAACAATTGTAACAGCATCCGCAAATTCTGCTTATGTTTTTCTTCCGTTTTGCCTGTAACAATAATATCATCCAAGAAGTTAGCGCAATTTCGTACTTTCTCCGTAATTTGTTGCAGAAACCTTTGAAATATCGCGGGCGAGCTGGCGATGCCATACGGAAGCCTTTGAAACTGATACAAACCATCATTTGTATTAATTACCATCATTTTCTTCGATTCTTCATCCAACTCTAACTGCAGATAAGCTTCCGATAAATCTATTTTCGTGAAACATTCACCTTGTAGTTTCGCAAATATTTCTTCCGGTTTTGGCATAGGATAGTGGTCTATTAACATTTGTGGATTTAATGTAACTTTAAAATCTCCACACAACCTTAGTTTACCATTTGGCTTTTTATAATTACCACTGGAGTGGCCCACTCTGCATTATTAACTGGTTTGAGCACTCCTTCTTGTACCCATCGTTGCAATTCTTGTTTTACTTGCTCTTGCAAATTCAATGGCACCGGTCTTGCTTTACAAAATTTTGGTTGACAATTTTCTTTCATCGTTATGTAAGCTTTATATGTTGTGCAATGACCTAGGCCTTCTGAAAACACTTCGGAAAACTCTTCACATATTTTCTTCATTTCTGCACATTTACTTGTGTTGTCGACTGACATGACATTATCTTCTACCGTGAAACCAAGAGAGTCTATGCCTTCCATTCCCAATATATTCTGTACATCATATCGGTTCACTATGATAAAACGTAACTTCCGTTGTATTCCTTTATATCTTGCAGTCACTTCTACTTCACCTTTTACTGGGATGTTTATTCCTTGATATGATTTTAACTTTGCTTTACCGCTGGAACATCTCGGTGCACCTAACTTTTGATATGTTGTTAGATTTATTAGATTTGCTGTAGCCCCTGTATCGATCTGGAACTCCATATTTTTTCCTAACATTTCCAATTGCACTCTTATCTTTCTTCGTTGTGATGAATTCAAAATCATATTCACCGTCTGTATTTGGTCTACCTCCATTTCTTCTGACTGCTTGGTGCTACGTTTCACACTCTTTGGGTTTTCTCTAGGGTTTTCCTGTTTTCTGCCCGCCATTTGTTTCTTCTTTCAACAAACACTTTGTATGTGTCCGATCTTTTTGCAGAATCTACATTTTGCCTCTTTAAACCAACACTGACTTCGTTTATGGTTACTTTCACAACCTGGGCATGATTTTACTTTTTCTTCTGCTCGTTCTTTCTCCTTTGTAACTTTGCTCACTTCTTCTGTTGTCTTCATCTGCTTTACTAGATTTTCAGCCATTTCGTGTGTTGTAGCAATCTTCATCACTTCTTCCAGTGTTGGTTCTTCTCTTCGTATTGCATCTATACGCACTTGATTTATCGGGGTATGTAATATAACCATATCTCTAATCATATTATTTGCATATGACTCTCCACAGTTACTTTTATCGCACTTAAATTTGCATGATTTCGCTAAACCTTTCAGCTCTACCACCCATTCCGCATGTGATTGACCTGGTTTTGGTTTCGTTTGAAAAAACTTATATCTTGAGGTCACTACATGCATTCTCTCTTCAAAATGATCGGCCAGTTTTAGTTTCAGTTGACTGAATGTTAATTTCTTTGGATCTTCAGAGCATATTTTCTTTATCGTAATGAAGGTTTCTTCCCCCACACACGCCAAAAATGTGCACGCTGCTGTGCTTCATTTGTCACTAGATGTGCTTCCAAGTGCTGCTCAAAACGTTCTATATAAACTGTCCAGTCCTCCTGATCTTTACTATATGGTGGAAATACCGGAATCTGCTGGACTTGTTGTTTCTGCATCTCCAATTGTTTCATTAACATTCTCATCTGTTCTTGATGTTGTGTTTGCAACATCGCGATCACTTGCGTTATTTGCTCCATTGTTCTTCACGCGTCTTGTTCTTATATCCTCGTCGCCAATGTATTTGCAGGATGCAAGGTAAGTTAAACAATGTTTAATAACCATTTACTTTCACCAATCACCAATACACAGAACAACGTAACAAATACTGTACAATAATTCTTAACGGCCTTCTTGCCTCGCCGAGCCTTATCGCCCGCAGTGGCGATAAGCGTCGTAACGTGATAGCTGGCCGCAGTCACCTCGAGCCTCCTAGTAGCGCGCGGCGGGTTACGCCGCGGTCGGGAGTGTAGCGAGGGGCGGCAGTGGCCACCGGGGTCGGCGTTGATCGCCTGGCTGATACGTCACGGCTAGTGACGGTAGCAAGTGCCGGCGGTAGTCTGCAGTCACTTTGTAGCGCGCCACAGATGGCGCCGTGACCAGGCGTGTAGCGAGGGCGGCAGTAGCCCCCGAGGTCTGTGCTGATCGCCCGGCGGATACGTCACGACTGGTGACGGTAGCTGGTGTCGGCGGCAGCAGTCTGGAGTCCTCTTATAGCGCGCAGCAGGTTACGCCGCGGTAGGGCGTGTAGCGAGTGCGGCGGTGGTAGCTACGCGAAGCGGTAACTGAACGGGAGCGCCCTGCTCCCGACCATGCCTTTATACCCCACCGCTCGGTGAAGGGGGAGGGGAGGGCTGTGCCCCTCCACTAGCGGCGCGGCGGAGCGTAACTCCGTTTCGTCTTCTGATTGGGGGGATACCACAGCAGCAATTTGTCGATTTTCACACCTTCAATTACAATTATTCCGTTCTCTTCACACTATCACCGCTATGAATGTACACTAAAGAGACGATATCAACTGCACCTCACTCGATGTTCCATTCCACCAAAAGTTTAAACTTATGCATACTGATTTTACCGTGCTCCAAACGGTGCCAAATATACCTATTTTTCCTCCTCCGCAATTTTTCCTCGCTATAGTAGCTGGACTTATTCATGTCAGTTCCTTCGTCTGTCGAATGAGTGTCTTATAAGTATGCACATGCCACATTCAGCCAACGGTATCCAAAGAAATCACGAGTATCCGCGCAGTAGATTCGGTACCCTTATTTCAAACAAAAGTCGCCCCCCCCATACACAGAATTAATTTCTTTAAGCAACATAAGAAATATATAGCGGTGAATTCAGATTAGAAAGACAATTTTTATTTATTTTGATTGAAAAAAAATACGGGTTTGAATGAAGTAGGGGATGTTTCCCTAGCTGCCTCCTCCCATGCTGGGCACCACTCCTTTTTTACCCGTTCCTTTTTCCCGCCCGAGTAAACACTAGCATGTTTAGACACTACACGGCGGGGAACCAATCTCACCAGTTCCTGTGTAAGTGGTCGAAGTTGCCTTTATTCTCAAGCTCTGTGCGAGTAACCTTGTTCCGAGAAGTTTTCTACCACACTGCAGCTGAAGTGGGCGGCGCTCTCGGCATGTCCTGGCCCAACGCTTACGCGCGGCCACCGTGTTCTGTCATGTCAGTACAGCGGGAGGGGGAGAGGAGGCGATGCTCACATTGCTGAAAGGAATGGTAAAGGAGTCTAGACCAAGGGGAGAGGTTCACTGTAGCGAGCGCCCGCTGGCAGTGTGGCCTGAAATCTTCCATTATAGCAGCCCTGGTCTATACTCCGATTTAAAACGTAGTGTTCCTTCAAAGTCACGAGCTAGGAGAGGGTGACACTAGTTTAAATCGGAGTATACACCTCAGGAGCGATGCACCGACGATTAAACAGAAGGGACACTTGCCCGAGCAAAGACACGCAATAGGTCGGCCGGGCAGCGGGAGACGATTTTCATATCAATCGGACGCTGAACTGAAAAAACGACACGCGGTAAATCCTGACGAGTAAAACATATTCGCGGGGGCCTTCCGAAAACGTCAAAATAAGACGGGTAAAATTAGTTCGAATCTTATCCCTTCTCGTTATGAGCGAGAAGGAATCGGCTCACTTCCACGACATGGCCAACAAGGGCATTCATTTATCGCCAGGCCCAGCGAGGAACATGGCGCGCAATGTATTACCTTAAACCAGGCATGTCAAGGTCGCAGGAAAGGTAACAAGCTTACCAGAGCTTGCGGGCACTGCGTCCAGAGAAATTGGCGTGAGATTTAAAAGTAAGGGTTGTACTTATCGTCGTTGATGATAGGCAACATCCTATGTGACGGAATTGACGATTTTTACATTTTGGTATTAATGATTCAGAATTTGCTTGTTGTTTAGTTTGAAAAGGAAATTTCCAAATAAAACTAGAAATTCGAGTCTTAAAATAGAAAATAAAAAATCTTTACAGTTTAATAATAATAGAATATCTCGTATGTGGTAAGAACCTCATGGGAGGTGTTCGTAAGATGATCTCAGAAAAATATTACGATGTTTAATATTATTTTATAGAAAGTTTACAATGCCTAAACTTAGCCAACTGATCGTTTTTAATTTCAAAAAATGTTTTCTTTCCTCCTGTAAAATGTTCATTTTTTCACATGGGAGATTGCCTATCATCAACGACGTTATATTACATTCCGAAAGGCATATAATGAGCAATTGCTTGAAAAGCATCTTTTTTTTTAAGAGTCTTATGTTCCCACCACAGACACTCTATTAAATAGCTTTCTAACATGTTCTTATGGGATCCAAATTACACTCTACGTCCAAATTTTGCATTTCTCCACGTGCACTCAATATTTTGGGTAAGAGCACCAGTATCTGGATACACGAAATTGTTTATATGGCTGACAAATAGTGAAAACTATTATCTTTATCTACGTTCACGTATCCTTTCCAACAGTCAGATACAATAATATTGCCTTCACGTACCTTCTCTTTTACGACACCACACAAAGTTTCTGAACTTCTGTCAGGAACCACTACCACATACATAAGTGTCTTCAGTTTCACGGGATACACATCCCAAAACTCACTGTTGAGGATACACATGACAGTACTGTTCTTCCTCCGTGAAAACAAACTCTCATTAATCTCGACGATGAAATCTTCTCTGCCATTTTCAGAAACACAACAGTTCATAATACCGTAAGCAGACACTTGTCGTATATAATTATTACAGTAAATAACAGTTATCATCTATTTTAAGTTCATGTTTATACAACTTATTTGGAGTCAGTTCTCAACTCCAGCAATAAATAAACCTATTTTGAAGAAGTGAACTATTTGCAGGAAAAATGTAAACTGTAAAACTTTTAGAGACGCAGCAAATTCGACATCGTACACTCTTCTCACCAACAACCAACGTCCATATCGCGATTTTAAACTCATTTTCTCTGTTTCTGTAGGATTTGATCTTGAAGGTATTTAAATGCTGATCAAAACAAATACCACCACGGTATAAGATATTGTTTATACCGTGATAGCACTCAATCAAAAGATTCACATTTACTTCCATTGCCGCTGTAATCATTCGTGTAACGATGTAAACAGAACACTCGCTCCCACCACTCGTTCTTCGCCTTCGTTCACCGATCTCGTGACGTGGAATCAGTTCGTAACGGCCCATTATTTCGAATCCAGAGCGTGTAAGGGCCCCTTACATGAAAACGTAATGCCTGCTTTTTCTGGTGTGGGCAACTGTGTATGCCGCACTAAGTTGGGTACGGGGCATGGTCGATGAGTAACATGTAGGAATTATTTGCATTCATTTCACGAATGAATCGATTGTTAATAATATTATTTCAATTAATTACAATAAATTATGTTTAAAGTCACCAGAACATACAAAAACACTCGTGAAAACTATCCCTATCCTCTTAACTGAACCGACGGAGTTCTTCCGATACATTATCTGCTCGAGAGTGCGAATCAGCAATTTTCTGCAAGGGAAGGGGGAACAATCAAAACTCCTTGGGGAGAGGGACAAAGTTCAAGAACTGACGACAGAAGACCTTCACTTATGCAAATCAAATTGACTTAATCCTAAGAATCCTCTCCAAAATGTGCTCTTCTCCAATTTCCTTCATTTAATTTGAATCTTTGAGTGTTTACATCATTACTGATGCGCCTAATATGGATTAATTCTATCTCTGACTTTCGAATTCCGACAGAGACAGGATTTTAGACACTAGCAACATTGCTACTTCGAATTCAGTCGCAGTCTGGAGAAGAATTATAGAGGCCGGCTGTTCTGATCGGTAGTTTTCCGGGGTTCTCCGATCAACACCTGGCGAATGCCGGAACAGTACCCTAACAAACAGGCCACAGACCGCGCGCGATCTTTCCTTCCTCTTCCTTGTCCTATCCTCTCCCCTTACACACACTTACACTAACATGCACTACACTACCACACATGCCAGGAGACCAGTCGAGAGCTCAGAGCTTGCCCCGGGGCGATGCCCCGCTGGTGGGAGATACCTGGTTGGGGAGCGGGGCAGGGGAAGATCAACACTCCCTCCGGCGATAAAACGTGCACTACACTTACGGGACTAATATTAACAATTGACGAGCCCGGAATCACTATTCAATTTATCTGGTGGTGCCTGTGGGCTGGGAACCGCAAGTAAAACCGGCTCCTAGAGATCTATTATATTATATTGCATTGCATGTAATCATTCGTGCAAACCTGAGCTAGTTGTTATAACAATAAATCTGTACACACAAACTTGATGTCCGGATTTATAATTCCCTCTGCGTCAAGGTTTAGAACATGAATATGGCATTGTAGGTAAAATTGCATTAGATGCACATGCACATATCAATTGCGTCTTCTAGCTCGTGTGACCGATAAGAGATAATGACAAAAAATATAAAAAATCTGAATAAAAACTATTCTACTGTTGTACACAACCTTAATAAATCGCATAGAAAACACAAGCAATAGCGAAGTGTACCTCAAAAGTGCTGTGGAGATAGAATGCACTATCGCTTTACTAAACAATTGGTAGCATTAAAAAAAACTGAAAAGGACAGCACACCATCACCATATTACAAGTGAGTTCACAAACACACTGGGCCCCTGTAGATATCCGCTCGCTTCTCAATAATCTATGCTTTTCTAAGTTTCCAGTTTAAACTATAGCGCGAGAGAGAACCATACTACTTCGATTTAAAAATTAATGATTTCTGACTTTTGATCAGCTGGGCGCAATTATCCAAACGGGAGCTGCGAGTAAATTTTTGGTACTGATCCGATTGGATAACTGCGTCCCAACTGATCCTAATTCATTGTTTAAATTAGGTTTACAAAATGTGTTGCAAACTCTTTCCCCACCACTACTACGGAATTTCCCCAAATAACATTTCCAATTAAACAAAATTTCCCCAACTTTGAAGCGAAAAATATTCTCCAAATTATGGACCAACGACATGAGCTGTCCCTGTCAATTCCATTGGCTGTCCCCTTAAATTCAAGTAATTCCAATTAAACAATTGCCCTATAATCTGCTCGAAGCGTATACTGTCATCGTTTTTCTCATGATTTTCTTTATCCATGCCGCGTTTATTTCTCTTTTTGATACATAAAAATGAGAGAGAATAACGTTTGATGTCCCCTTTTTATTCATCATAGTTAAAAAAAATTATTTCTCAACTCCACATGGAAATAATTTCCCTAAAAAATCCCCAAACACTTCCCTGTCCATTTGTGTTCCCCATTCTTTCCCACAACGAAAAAAATCCCCATTTTGAGGACAAAATCCTCAATCTGGCAGCCCTGGTTTAAATCCTAATCGTGGCGTCATCGCAAAAGGCCCTGTAGTTGGCAGGCCTGCCTGACGAGGCGCGGCGGGGCGGCGCGCGCTGTGTCGCAGGGCATGTTCATCGTGTCGCTGCCGTTCGCCGTGCTGCGGGGCGGCTACTGGGCCATCGCCGCCATGATCGGCATCGCGTACATCTGCTGCTACACGGGCAAGATCCTGGTGGAGTGCCTGTACGAGCTGGACCTGGAGACGGGGCGGCGGGTGCGCGTGCGCGATTCGTACGTGGGCATCGCCCGCGAGTGCTTCGGGCCGCGGTGGGGCGCCCGGGCCGTCAACGTGGCGCAGCTCATCGAGCTGCTCATGACGTGCATCCTGTACGTGGTGGTGTGCGGCGACCTCATGAAGGGCACGTTCCCCGAGGGCGCCATCGACACCCGCTCCTGGATGATGCTCATCGGCATCTTCCTCATCCCCTTGGGCTTCCTCAAGTCGCTGCACATGGTGTCGCTGCTCAGCTTCTGGTGCACCATGTCCCACTTGGTGATCAACGCCGTCATCCTGGGCTACTGCCTGCTGGAGATCGGCGACTGGGGCTGGTCCAAGGTCAAGTGGTCCATCGACATGGAGAACTTCCCCATCTCGCTGGGCGTCATTGTGTTCAGCTACACGTCCCAGATCTTCCTGCCCAGCCTGGAAGGCAACCTCATCGACCGCTCCAAGTTCGACTGGATGCTCAACTGGAGCCACGTGGCCGCCGCCGCCTTCAAGTCGCTCTTTGGGTACATCTGCTTCCTCACGTTCCAGAACGACACTCAGCAGGTACGTGGCTACACGGCCCGTGTTAGCGCGGCTTCCACTGCAAACTCTACGAACAGCGTCAACTTTTTAGTCTCAATGATTCAGCGCCATAGGTGTGCCCACAAGCGCGGACGTGTCGTGGATCTACCTCGATATTTTAAAAGGCGCTCCTTAGACCTACGTAATAAAATAATTTATTTTCGTAATTACATCAAATTCCGGTTTTACCCATTTTAAATATAATTTGGAGAATCGATTTGCATTAATTCGGAAGAGGCTCACCAAACCATCAGGCAGCCATGTAAAGTGTTCAACATAAAAACAATAATTGTATTATTTCATTGTGTCATTAAAATTATTTTTCAATCTCCTTGCAGTATGTTTAATTGATTTTCTAGTAAAATGTGACATATGCAGAACTTGATTTCGGCCGGAACGAAACGGCGTTCCGGTACCTCGGGAATAATTATTAAATTATATAATAAATATATAACTATTTCTATTAAAAATACTAGTTAATTTGGGGCGCGTTCCGACACCTGACGTTTTAGAAATCAAGCCCTGGGCATTTGTAAATAAAAAAAGTTTAAAGGAAAAGGGAACCCGGGAGCCCAGAAATCAGTTGTCTCCCCTCACTTGTTTGAAGGTGCGCACGCCTATGTTCAGTAATTTGTAACGTCCACAAAATAGTTATGTTTCCAGAATAAGGTAATGACGCTATATTAACCATGAAAGTAATATCTCCAGGTGAACACTGATATTTAGTAGCCTGGAAGAATTACGAAAGGAGAGTCGTCATATGTTTGTAAATGAAGAATAAAGCAAAAAATTATTTTCTACGGCTTTCGATTAGTTTCGGTTGCCAATTTTCAGACCACGTGGCGACGCGTGTTAGTCGTTTGGAATTATATTTGGGTTTTCGTAACGTCGCGGATGACATTTTGTCATTTTTACACCTCGCGCCTTATAAAATGAATCTTTTTAATTAATTCGCGAACGTCCTCAACGGGGCTCATGGCCTCAAACATATGCTTAACGCTGTTTTAAAGATTCATTTGATAAGGCAGGAGGTGTAACAATGACCTAATGTCATCCGCTACGTTACGAAAACCCAAGTATAGTTGCTCGCGTGAAATGAGTTACTAAGAAATACGCGGCTACATTGAGAGGAGAGAGCTAATAACTATTCGGAGCAATATTCCGCCAAATAATTAATAGACAAAGCGAAAATTCATCTCCAAAGCTTTCCTTTCTAGTCAGGCAGTATAATGTGGTACAAAGACATCAACGCTTCCCCCCCCCTTTCTTTCGAAGAGAAATCGCTCGAAATATAACGGTCGCGTTTTGGTGTAGTTTTCACAATTCAAGCGCTGGGCTCAAACACAACAGCAACGTTCTCTCCTCTCCCGCAGGTGATCACCAACAACCTCCACTCGCCGGGCTTCAAAGGCTTCGTCAACTTCTTCCTGGTGGTGAAGGCGGTGCTGTCGTACCCGCTGCCCTACTACGCCGCGTGCGAGCTGCTGGAGAAAGCCCTGTTCAAGGGCCGGCCCGACACCATCTTCCCCACCATCTGGGCGCTGGACGGCGAGCTCAAGGTGTGGGGTCTGGCGTTCCGAGTGGGCGTGGTGGTAGTCACGGTGCTCATGGCCATCTCCATCCCGCACTTCGCCATCCTCATGGGCTTCATCGGCAGCTTCACCGGCACCATGCTTTCCTTCATCTGGCCCTGCTACTTCCACCTCAAGCTCAAGCGGCCGTCCCTCGACTGGGGCACGGTGGCGTACGACTGCTTCGTCATCTTCCTCGGCGTGCTCTTCTGCATCATCGGCGTCTACGACTCCGGCTCCGCGCTCATCAAAGCCTTCGAGATCGGCCTGCCCTTCTAGACGCACTCGCCACTCGCGTCGCTTCGCGCCCTCCGGTCCGGCAGCGCGCTCTCGCTCCCAAGGAACGTACTAGTCACTAGAATGATCGTAGGTTCATGCGTCGTACGGCAAAGAACAAAATGTAACAGCTACGCGAAACACCTTTTTAGCAACACCTTACGCTACAATGCAGTCAATAATCGAAAAAATTGAAACAGCAATAATTTTTAAGATGTTTACATTTTAGAATACTGTAAGTGAACGCCACAAAATCCAATCCAAATCTTCAAAATTTGCGGTCAAATGTTACTACGGGGGTGATATACAGACTCGTATTAAAAATCCGTATGTCTTCCAAATGCAGATTTAAAACACTATAAATTCGTAAATGGTCTTCCAATTGAATTCTTTTTTAGATAAAAGAATCAAAGATATACTCACAAGTATCTAAACAAATATAATTTTATTATGCTATATTACATTTTGATGTCTTCTTAGCCTCCTGAGAATAAGATGAATATATTGATGATATAAATATATTTACAAAAATGCATAATAAGGCAAATTAATGCACAATTGTCCATTTACTCAAAACTGGTCACTGTATATGTAAAAAGAAATTATGTTCAACTCAAAAATACACATTAACAAATGTACAATGTGGAAATCATGAACTGAAATAAACAAATATTTATTTTTCTGGTAATTCTCTTCATAGAGAAATATCTGGGAAATTAAGAAACGACTACATTTCAACTGTGATCTATGATGCTATATTGTTTCATAAGTCTTCCATAGAATTGCAAAAGTTTGCAAAACCTTCAAGTAAGTTTTGATCTTACAATAAACGACAGTGGTTTTTCAAAACATAAAACCTCTTTAGAAATGCAGTTGTAACAGAAACTGATCGACTGTTAAATAACAGCAACTCAAGTCTTCCAACTAAGGACATTTATCATATGAATTGAAGTCTTCCATTTTTCTTCATTCAGATGTTGAAAGTGAATTGATTGATAATTGTTATTTCCTGTAAGTGTAGCAACACATATTATCTACAAGAAGTCTTCCAAAGAAACTGGACTGATATAATAGTTGCAATGCTACACGTGTTACTGTTGACAATAGTCAAGTTAATGAGACTATAAATTTCATGAATTGAAATGTTTTACAAATCAAAATGCTTGTTTGAAAATATATGTATGTATCTAATAGATTTGTATAATAATGCAATAACTGAACAGGTTTTGCATTTATATCTCAAATATCATCCTCATATATTTAAGTTGATTATGACTCAAACTGATATATTTATTATTGTTATTAATAAATTTATACATTGAACATTTTTTATTGTTTACCGCAAAAATCAAAGGAAATATGAACGTTAGAAAGACCCTTTTTAAGAGTTTTAGTTACAAAAGGTAGTTTAAATCAGAGGAATTTTTTTAATGCAGTCTAGATCATCATTAGGATCTAGAAGTCTTTAAACACTCTAGGATAGGTTTTCTAATGTTCATTTTTCCGCCAATACTTCCATTGAGATTTCAGTCAGTGCATTATGAACTACTTTAACTCAATTGGATTTGCGGGCTTCCATGGCTGGAGTCATTTGATACTTGGCTGTCCGGGAAGAAACGCTTATCAGTCAGTCAAACTGACGTTACGGCCATCATGTTGTGGCCTTCTTCAGAGCTATACTGCTGATAGCTCTGAAGATATCAGCAGCATAGCTCTGAAGAAGGCCACAACATGATGGGCTCATCCCCAACAGCCACATATCAAATTACTTTACTCAACTGGCATAGTAGTATGTTTCTCTTCACCTCATTGATATCTACCTCACCTCCTAATCCACCTACCTTGGTCTCTTTCTAATACTCTTGTTTATTACAACTGACATTTCTTGGATTTGCTGTTAGATTTCTTACGTTTTCTGTTCCCTTTAACAAGTTCAATTTGTCTCCAGAAAAGTGTTGCAACGTGGTACAGATTTGAATTTTTCAAAACCTCATGACGAATATTTATTATTCTATACAGTATACTCACTCTCACAGTAACACTTTTCTATTTAATACTTTTGTTGTTGTTTTTCTCCTTGAGAAGACATTATTCTTCTTTCATAAACTTGTTTAATTATATTCTGAACTTCATTTATCAATTGCCTCCCTCAAAAAACTCCATTCTATATGTACTCAAGGAAAAATTAATTAAACAGAATTTTGTTTCTCAGTTGTATTTGTAAGCAACATTATAAATGTTTTCAATTTCCTAAGAATATTAAGTATGTAATTTAAGTGAAAGATAAAAATGCCTGTTCAGACAAAAATTTAAAAAAGATGCTTATCTAGTAAGATGTTAATTAATGAATATGCCAAGGGATATAATGTATGTCATCTTGTATGTAACTGTGTAAGGAACTAGCAATATTGTTGTGTAAACTTCTCTCAGTGTAAAATATGGTAGTGGAGCAATGGGTACATTCATTTTTTAAGAAGTTCCGTTCAGTACTTAATTCAAAATCTAACCGCCCAAGATTCTATAAATTCCACTAATAGATATTTGCACATACACACGCAGATGGGTAAAAATGAAAGATAAATAAGAATCCATTGTCTTCCACTAAAAAATATTATAAATGTATATGAAAATATTTTAAAATTTAAGGACTATAACCAAAGTGGCTTTATTGAAAATTAATTTAAGACATTAGAAAAGGTAAAAAATTCTACGATATATATTTTAAAAATTATTTTCAAAGAACTATTTTGATTGTTATAATTTTAAAAATGATAGGCTTTATTGTAAACAATTTTGTCAGCTGTATTAAACCTGTGGAGATCAGTATGAGAAAATGTTTGTATATAAGGTATAAAACAAGGAAACCAAGTAGGAATGAGTTTTGCTGTGGTGAATGTCTATGCTTTGAAACAATGATTAGATGTTAACATGCAATTTCATGTGAAAAGCAACTAAAGCAATAACTATATAACCTTCAGTACTTTATTTTCTTCTGAAACCCTGCATTTTGAATACAAAACCATCAGTTTCAATAGCAATTCACATAAAGAGGCAAAATTTCTTTTCTATTGATTATGTAACGAACATTAGTATTATATTTATTAACATAATTTGTTTAAAATAAAGTGCCTTTGAATAGCTTATCACAGTGTTCCAATTTGCTTTTACATTATTTTCTTTCAAAATATAGGGTCATAGAAGAAACAATAAAGAAATTGAAATGTTACTGTTTCATATGTACTCTTATCATATCCACAAAGACGTAGTGATTTTAGATGTATAAACATATGGGAAGTCTTCTTACTCTTCTGAACACTTCCACAGAAATGAAAAATAATTTCTAAAATATACCGATATATTCTGATATCTGAGTGGTATCTGAGCAAGAGATATATTATCATGCAAATTCCTACCGCAATAATGGCACTTCAAAAAGCATTGCTGCAGCACAACCACTCCTATTAAACAAAATGACCACAATTAATGAGCTGAAATGATATTCAGACAAAATACAGGAAAACATCCATAAAATCAATTAAATTGGCTAAAATGTCCAAATTAATTTTCAATTCCTGCAACAAGTTAATCCAAGAGAAAAATCTTGTGAACATGTGTTAAAAGTAGCTCATCTGTTGCATCAAAATGGTCTTAAAATGATAATTTCAATCTCAATTACCTTCCAGGCTAATGAGAGAAGATATATTGTTATAAAGTGTTTATAAGCCCTCTTAGAATGAAATGCCTTTGAACCATGTGATTGGTGTAGGGCTTGCAAGGACTGATAGAAAAATAGGTATCTTGCAGGAGTGATTGTTTATTTCTGTGTAGTGAATGTTTCAATAAATCTGTTATGCCAAACTTCAATGTTATTGTACAGTTTGAGAGATGGTGTATGAAAAGTACATTATGGAAGTTATGTACATGTTAAATCATAGTAATCAATGGAAAACTTTTTAAACAATAGGGTCCCTCTCTAATAAATTGATTGACAAATATGGATAATGCCATCATCAAAATATCAAATGGATATCCTGCAATTCATTACCAGTGACTTCATTTGGAAAAATTGGTTGTAAATGAAACTGCACTAACATCATTAAAGTTTTGTTAACACGGTAGCAAGAAATATAAATAGATATACCATGTTATAATCCTGTGAGTATATAAGCTAGAAATTATTAAGTACTGTTGTTGGACTATTTTCAAACTGCCATAATGTGTATTCAGGTTTAAAAGAATATAGAATGTGTACATCTACATGCCTTTGAATTTTTATAAAAGAAAGTAAAGCCACAATACCCCACTCTGATCTAAAAAGTTAGCATCAACAAGATAATTATAGCCTGCAACAAGTGAACCATTAGCCTCCACCATGAGTATCTTACTTATACATAGTCTACTCAACAACTCAAAAGTTTAAATCTATCAAATACAGAAAAGGAACATAGAAACATAACCATCAGGACAAACTCATCACTTTATTCAACTCTCTACATCACAAATTAAAACATTTACATAACAAACATAAAACAAGATTTGTATGTCTATTAGTGCAGAACCTTTCCCATGTCTTACGATAAGGAAAAATAGTGCAAAATAAACTACTGAACAGGTAAAAATGATGAAGAGACATTGAAACTCAATTTATTATACAAACACAATAGTACAAATATTGTATACTCTTTGCCACAGACTTCATGCATCAGTAAATAATACACCCTTTTCATAAAACATCTTTATTTTTCGTTTTATGCAAAATCAAATTCATCAGATATGAATAATGTTATCACCAGGTAACATTATTTCATTTACTGCTCTGAAACTGAGTTTTATTTCTCTAATTTCTAATAAAAAGAACAATGATTCAAAACACAGTTCCATTAACTGGTTAATAATTATATTTTTCATGGTTAACTTGATCACTATACATGATAATCCAGTTATTGAAATAAATTACACAATGACTATTGTGCAATTATTGTGTAACTCAATTGTTCATCATCTAGTATCTTATAATTTTGTCTCTTCATCTTGATTGTACAGGTTGAACATGTAAGTTCAAAACTCTCGTCAGGGCACTGAACTGAAAATCTTCAATCCCCTCTGAGCGAGTAGCAGCATGAGCACTAAAATTCAACTTACTCTTGCACTGAGCGCACAAGTTTAGTCTGCATTTCTATCACAATGTTCAATAGGAGTGCATTTCTACTTTAACAAGTATCTCTTTAGTAGCAACTTTACATAATATATCTGTTTCTGTACACTTGACCATTATCAAAGTGGATACATTGTCATTAGAACAAATATAAGCTTTCTTTCTGTTCTTTTGCTGCAAAAGAGCTATATAAAATTTAACACAATCATAGCAGCACATAATTAATCTTGCAACTCAGGACGACATTTAAACATCATAATTCACTCTGAAAATGCAGGAATAAACATACAAAGAATCTTCCATTCAGTCACACTAGTCTCGGGCAAAAATGACACTTTCGCTTTTTTTTTTTTTTGTCACTTTTCAACTCGCAGAAAAAGGTAGCGATATGTTAAAATATTCAATTCTTCGGTTTCACATCCACACCAAACACTGCAATAAAACCATATGATAAGTCATGCAAATTTTAAAAACAGTATTTCCTCATTTATTTTAAAAGCAAACATACAAAATGCAAATAAAAAAACAAAATTACTTTCATGCACAGAAAATATGTAAAATAGATGTATCGAATCTAGACAAATCATTGCAATACCAGGAAAACAGAGAAGAGGACAATAAAGCTCTAGTTGGAAATAAAGTGCTGAGAAAGTGATGGTGATATGAAAATTGCCTGTGGCAGGTTAGTAGAATAAATGGCTGAAAATGTGAACAGATGTTCTAAACAGCAGTCAAAAACCAGCAAGAAGTGATCACTGGGAATTATTTTTTGTTTCACAACAAAGAACAACAAAAAATAATTTGAACCTCAGAAATCAAGAATATTCCTTTTTTATTATTGAGAATTAATGGTTAAAGATATGTAATGAAAAAAATTAGAGCAAATAGAACAGTATAAGCAGTGTGTGAGACTATTACATTCACAAAATGAGATGATAAATACACTAAATTTCTTCACATCATAAATCTAAACAAAAGGAGAAGTGGAGGATGTCTGCTTAAAAGTTAGGATTAGGAGACCTATTAGGGACCTCTTAACTGAAGAGGAAAAAAACACGATAAGAATGGCTGTTATGCAAATCGCAGGTAAAAGTGATAAAATTCTCTTGCAGACATAAAGTTAGGACAGACATCTCGGAGCTTAAGAAACTGTGCACATATTGCACTTCTCCAGACAGTATGTCACACTCACACAGTTTTTATCTGCTTCTTATGTTAAATAAATAAATAAATAAATAAATAAATAAATAAATAAATAAAAGTCAAGTAAGTCATGGAGGGGATCCATACAAGAAAGCTAAGATTGTACACATGAAAGAAGTAGTATAGTTTGATTTTTCTATAGTGGGCGATCACATTAGGTCATTCTTACACTTCCTGCCTTATAAAATGAATCTTTTTAATTAATTTGCGAACGTCCTTCTCAACAGGTCTCGTGGCCTCAGAAATGTGCTTACCGCTGTTGAAAAAATATGTCTTATATTCACAGATTAAGCCTAGATGGTTAAAATTTATGTCTTCACATTGCCATTCCATGTCGTAAAATTCATAAATGTGGAAATAATAATAAGCTGTGAAGATGATAAAAATATACTTGGGTCTTGTCCATAAATTGTGTAATGTTAAAGAGAGGGGTTTGAGGCAGTGTATGTAGAGTTAGGGGAGAGTTATGTAGAGATAGGGAAGTCATTGTTTAGTGCTACATAATGCTGATATTTCTAAAAATTTTCAACATGTACAGAAATAATTTATTTTATTCAGTATTATACTAAAACATTAAAATAATAGCAAATTAAATTCAAAAAATATTAGTTATGATGAAATTAGTTATGATGCAAAAATTGTTTAAAAGATGGAATTATTTTTTCATCAATTGCGTATTCATTGATTCTGTTAGATTACAAATAAATACAAAGCTGATCTACAGTATATTCTAGAATCCAATTAATTGGCACAGTACTCTTAGAGTTCATGTGTCATCCATGATTGACATGTGCATGACTTGTTAGATATTTTTTTGCTTGCACGTCCTTCATTCAAAAATTATCCCCAATTTCATTTTCTTGTGCAGTTCGCATCGCCAACTAATTCTGACTTGAATTATCATAAATTTTAATATCACAAAATTAATAGAACTCATTAATAGAACAGACTGCTTTATAATTTATTTTTACATACTAAAAATGGGGGGTGGATCATGTTGCAAGCAATACAGGGGGCACGCATTACAGGGGGAGAAGGGGAACTCAAAATACTCCAAATTGCGTTCCGTAATTTATGGACGGCCCTTTGTATCTATAATACCTTATTACTCGGGTACTATAAAAACATATTAGCAGACATATTCTCCCGACCACCTGTTCACCGCAAATTTTCAAGACGCTTCAAATCAATATCTTTTTAACAGACTGCCAATGAGGAATGGCACTGCATGGAATGGCAAGTGAAAGGCGTCGTGGAAACTAATAGAAAACGTTGCCAAGCTTTTGTAGCACAATGATCGACAAGGGCACGCTAATTGTTGTTTCAATGCCCGGCGAGAGCAAATCTGCGTTTTGCACGAGATGGAAACGAAAAAAACTCACATTGGTAGGAGTAAGCAATCTAGATCCAACTGGGGTGGTTAACATTTTCTTAGCCCCAGTATATCACGTGACCAGCATACCGGAGGATCAGAGATGTACGAGTTCACAATTCTCAACTATTACACACCAAACAAACGCAAATTTTAAATATATTCTTTTCAAGAATGTGAAAGAAAATAAATAATCCGAAGCCATCATCACAAGTCGACCAGGGACAAAATCTAGTAACACAGAAAGGAATGTTATTGTGTGGCGTCAAATAAAAGATGAACGCAAATTCAACAATAACTTTTAGGGAGGCCTAAAAAGGATGCCGCCGTATATATTGGCGAAAAAGGAAAACACATAAGAAGATGATAATGACGGAAACAATGATTATGATGATTTTTAGGAACAAGAAAATAGTGATAGCTCGGCTTTATTCTGAATTGTAAGAATTAGTTAAACATTTTTAAAATTCTCAGGAAGTCTCTGCAAAATTAGAGGGGGGGTGCTTACATTCAGAGTCAACTTAAATATTTGGGTAAATATACATATACATATATGCATTTTTCAGTCACAATCTAAACGGTTTGATTGTTTTCAGATTTTTGTCAAGTTCCTGGGTATCCTACAAAACCATGGATACTACCCACATGGTACCTACCCACATGAGCAGAGACTGCACCATAATGGAGAAAAACCACCATGGGCTCTTTCCACCATGACTGCATAATTTTCTTTTAATTTTTGCATGCAATGGAAATAAGTAATACAGATAGCATACAGATATTATTTTAAAATAGTTATTAAACAGTTTTTGTGTAAAAAGCAATAAATAAAAATATTTATAGATGTTAAATGAACAAATCAGAATGGTCTTTTAACACTAGAATGACGAGTCATTTTTTCTGTGATACACTTTTGTGCTACTGAGTGATGGGAGATTGTTTTGGTTTTGAAATTTGGGGAGTTTCTGAGAATTGATGGTTGTGAATTTCAATAAATGAAATTAAAGATGAACATTTTATTCCGTATAAGTGTTGTAGTAACAATGCTGATTGAACCTACTGAGTGTTAGGAATGTATCACAAGTTCAACTGATAATGTAATAAGAGATCAAACAAAATCATGTAAATGGTAAATGTAGAAATCAGATAAAAAGACTTTCTTAATTAGGAAAAAGAGCTGCAACAGAGCAATCTTTTCAAAGAACATGAAAGAAGCTCTACAGAGCATCCTTCCATGAAGAGAAAACAACACCAAATCAGAACATGCAACAGAAATAATACTATTGTCATCCATAGCAAAAATGTCAAGATTTTTGTGAATTCTGTGCTGATGAGAAGAATTTCATAAGCCTCAAGTAAATTTATATTCCACAGCAGGTAAATTAATAATGATTTTTTTTTTTTCAGAAACTTTAATTTTTCAAATGTTGTACAACACATTTCGAAGTTTTTATTGATACCAATGGTGTTAAATTCATTTGCTATATTCTTTAGACTATTTTTATGTGGTGCTCCTAGTGACCTCTTACCATTGTTCTAGGGTGGTAAATTGTTTTGTCTTTCCAGTGTTAATTTCCAATTTGAGAAGTTGAGAACTTGTTTTAAAAAATATATCTTTCAACATTTCACAAATATACATTATTAATATGTGTAAAATCTAAATAAGTTTATCACCTCATACGTGAGAATCCTCATATTTAAATAACTAGGAGATCAAACATTCAGTAAAAGAAAATACATGTATGAAATATAAAATATACAAGTAAAGTAATTATGTCCTGAATAATTGATCAATATTTTCTCTAATGTTTAAGAAATAAAATATTTCTTCTTAAATTACAATAATTTGCTTTCAGACATCAAGATCCTCTAAAAGAAAGCACTAATAATAAATATGATTTTCCAAACAATTGTCAATTTCAAGAACAGAATTTGAGCAAATGGTTTATACCAATATGATTCAGTATCACATTTCAATTACTAATTAAGATTATACTATTAAAAGTTTGTCACCTAACGGCTTGAAAATATTGAGATCAATTTCTAACACAGCAACTTCTTAACGAAATAGTCAATATGAGATGGAACAAGACCTACGAAGTCAATTTGATTTGCAAACTTTGTGTTTAAACTCACAACCCAAATAAGACTACATAATTTCTTTTCGGCGGCGATGGTGTAAAGGTTAGCGTATCGGACAGTTTGCGGGTTCGAACCCGATCGAAGCCGTGGATTTTTAAGGGCGAAAAAATCCTTCGTACGCCTTCCTTCGGAGGGGAAGTAAAGCCGGCTGTCCCATGTTAGTAGATTTACTGCATGTAAAAGATCCTCAAGCCTAAATGATGCCTCTGAGATAAATTCAAATCGCCTGTTTCGTCGCCCAAGTAATACCTTCTTTCTCCCATGGTTGGTGAAAGGAGCGTAGCGGAATTTGCGTGGTCAGGCGGAAGAGCAGGCCTTAAGGCCTGAGTCTCGCCACGTAAAATAAGGCACATTCAATTCAATTCAATTCAATACATCTATACAACCTTCGTCTTATTTCGAAATAACTGAATGAATATTATCTTCAAACACGCATTATTTAGAAACTGATAGTCAATCAATAAATCCAATACAAATTGAAAGAAAAGAGGTAGAAAAATAAAAATATATTATTAATTAACATCTTCCTCTAGTAAAGAAAGATAACTTTTTAAATATTATCTAATTGTACCATTGTAAATGGTCAAAATAAAACTAACTTCATTATACTTGAGAAGTTCTGAGAAAGAAAATAAATTATTAGTTAGAATATCAGGTTGAATTGATGACTAAATTAAAATTGTATTAAATTGTCCCATTCCCTTTTTGCCAATTTTTTTGACTTAATTACAGGAGCCATAGTTATCTGAATAACGTAGCAAAATTACACTATGCAGAAGAGACTTTTTCTCGCAATTATATCTTATATTCAACAAAGGTTTTGAATAAAGAAGAAAAAGGAGTCAAAATAAAAAGTAGATTTCTTTGGGTTTATAACTATAAATGTAATCCTAATGGGTTTTTTAAACGCTCTAAATAAAGCTAAAAATTAGGTTTACCAATATTTCATACAGTAATTTTTCCTATACTATCATACTCATTGAAGCTAGGTAAAAAGAGGAACTGTTTTGAGAGAAAGTTGCTTTGTTGTATTTAAAGTATCCAAATTTCATTAATACACTCCTTTTTTTCAATAAGCCAAATGCTGTAAACCCAATCCTGTGCGATGATGAGAGCAAAGAACACAAGAAGATCAAGAGAACACATTAAGATGAAAACAAAGTTAGCAATTAAACAAGAAAAGATTATGAGAGTTAAAAGAATAGTCAGATATTAATTAGTAATTAATAAAATATTGTAATGGGATAGTCGCCCACGTATGGCATCGACGAATCATAGATATAAATTATATTTTCAAACGCATGTTAAAATGCGTGGTGAAGTCGCTTGTCGAAGGGCAGCAGGAATGGGGACGTTTTCCCGTTACCTGTGCGCCGCCGATGCGGGCGAGCAGGCTAGCCTTTGTTAACTAGCCCTGTGAAAGGAGCGCGCCCGTGACGTCAATGGAATTTCCGGCCGCCGCCGACCAGCGCCGGCGATTTCGGCGAAATTCTGACGTAAAACAAATTCCATTGAAGACGCTACTTCATAGGGTCAACTGCCGCGTCGATACAGCCGCGATTGGCCACCCCGTGTCGCGTGATGCCGCAGGCCAATAGGCGTGAACATCGCGTGGACGCGATCATGTGACCCTATGGAGCCGGGGAGCTCCGAGTAAGAAGTTGGGTTCTTCTGATTCGAACTGCGGAAGAGAGCAGACGCCTTGCTGAGGGGAACAGCGGGCGGGTGCGCAGGTGTTCTCCCGGAAGACGCGAGTCTTAGTTTTTTTTTGGGCTTCGGCCACGTAGTGCGAGTACACGCACAATAGAACGGCCTCGGATGAGCAAGTTGGCTCTGCCGGCCCGAGCTTCGGTAGTTACGATCAGCAATAGGAAGTAGGGACCGCCGATATTTACGCGCCGCCGACCGCCAGAGGCCAGGGCGCGACGAGACGATCACGCCACGCATCGCGAGCGGCCCCACCTGTTACGGTCAGATCCGGAGGTAGACGACCCCGACAGCACGAGCCGCCGTTCCTGGCGCAGAGGCGTGCCTGGACATTGTCAATGCCGCGGGCGCCGACCACGCCGCCACCGCCGCAGCCATCGACCCCGAGCGCCACCCTTCACGCGCTCGGCTACTGAGTGGTCATCGGCTAATCCAGGCTATTCATCGCCGCTGGTTCGGGCAAGCGCCCGGGTCATCGCCACGGCTGCGCTAGCCTACCTGGGAAGGATACGAGCGAGTAACCGCTCGTGACCCCCGCCAGCGCCGGCGCGACGAACTCCGTGCCCCGCCCGGGCAGCTGCTGTGACGGGAGATGGGCGAACGACCCGTCAAGACGCCTACCATGTAATCTAGTTATAAGTTGGTCTGTTTTTTTTTTTTTTTTTTTTAATGTATCCGGCTTCACCGTGATTTTGCCTCAATATCTCTTTTTCTGAATTAAATTTAAGTTAAATGAGGAAAATCTTTTATTCCAAGTTGCATGCCAATGCCCACGCCACGCATGTTCCCGCTAGAAATTTTAGTGTTTTCAGTGGGGGTAGCCGGGCAAAGCATTAACCTTCAGCTGGAGTCGGAAAAAAGGTAAGTGGAAGTCAACCCTGGGAGCACCTCCACTTGGGGCTGTTACGGACGGCGGCAAGTGGGGTGTTACAATATAATGCACAAGAGCAATACAAGAAACAATGAAAGATATATCGATAGATAAACAAGGAATGTTAAGCCATAATAAATATATAGATTTGCTGAGAAGCTAGTTGGTACTTAAGTGGTATTTAGTAATTCGACATCACCTTTACCAACATTTTTATTTTCAGCAGCATTTTTAGATAACTATTCATCAACATCAGGGACTTATTATTTCATGACTCCACTGATGACCAGTTGAATCCTAGTTAAATTCAAATACTCAGATAGCATATCCAATGATAACTAAAGATTGGATTCAATGGCTTTTTGGATACTGTTTAATAGCAGAAAAACAATTTTTGAACCCAATTTTTGGAAGCATGACAAAGAAGCATCTTTAAAACTCTTCGATTATGCACAGAAATTTGTGCATGTAAATGAAGATTCAAAATATGATCAATGTATTTTCTTACATGGATAAGGATGATTGCAAACATAATTACAAGGGGTGGATTTTAATGAAATGTCATTATTTTTCTTTTCTCTTTAGATCAATGCTGTTTAGTATAGAAATTCATTTTATGTTTTGACAAAAAGAATGGACCCGTTTTTATAAGTTTTCTTTTGCACTTATCATCAATTTAAATATGATTTTAATGATACTTGCTTCAAATAATGTTTTTGAACACAATATTTTTGAACAATTTTGCAAAAAATGCTCTCCGCAGAATTCCTGAGTAGCCTATTCCAATTCTTCGCTAAGAAACTGTAATGTCAGCCTTTGTGAGTATGAAGTAAGGTTCCTGTGACATCTATCAGCGCCATTCTCGGAGCAGCCGATTTCAGTACAGAACATTCCAAATTAAAAGCTTGAAAGCTGAGTTCACTTGTAAGAATAGATGAAGCCTCAATTACATCAGTATCATATCCAACAGCTTGAATTGTTCACTCAAACTGATTTGATTTCATTTGAACACATTTTTACATCATTTTTCTTTACTTTTAGGGCATTGTTAAAACCTTTTAAGACCATTTAATTGGTAATTTTTGGCGATGTTTCAGGTCATCAAATTCCACCCCATAATAATTACCATTTGAGAGATTATGCCAATATAGAACAAAAGAAATTCTACTTCAACAAAGAATGAATGTGAATACAAATTTTTTCTTAGCCTCTTAGGCGCTATTTAAAAACTGGAACAAATGCTACTAGAATAGGACTGCAATAAAGGGAGAAGAGAGAAGCCAAAAGAAATAAAGAATGTCAAAGAAATTAAGTTTTAACTACACTAAAATACAATAACGTGACTACTTTGTTCATCAAATAAAAAAATAAGAATGTATTAATGTATTAAATGTAATAATAAGAATTGTAATCTGATGTGCAGATAGACAGTGATAGAGATACTATTGGGTTGTAAAACGAAACTCAATTTGCTGTTGATGCACTTGATCAACGAGTAAGCAAAATCTCAGTACAAACTGGTACTAGTTCTAGTACTGATCAAACATGTTCTAACTTACTGAATCTTTGTGGAATAAATGCCAGATTTGTACAAAGAGGGAACAAGTAAGAAAATAGTTTTTAGAAAATAATTTTTAAGTATCTCAATTCACTGAAACCTCAAATGGAATGTCCATTTAAATGAACTGAACACAAAATTATGTCCACTATGCTACACATTCAGAATTCTTTCAAATTCAGTCAGCCTTCATATTTCACGAATGTTCATTCCCACCTAAGATATGGCATAATATTTTGGGGAAATATATCTTATAGCTCCCAGACTTTAATATTACAAAAAGAATTGTACAAATAATAAGCAAATCCCACCCATGAGATTCTTGTAATCCTCTCATTATTAATTTAGGAATTTTACTAGTACCTTGTCTCTTGATTTACGAATCAGTTGTTTTTGTCAAAAATGACTTACATAAGGGTGGGAATGTATTTACAGCAAACGCTGATGTCTATAACTATAACACTCAACGTAGTAATCTTATTCATCAATAAACAGTATCGACAGTTAGCCACAAAAAATTCACAAACAATACATGTACATTATTTTACAACACTTTGCCAGATGACATTAAACAATACAAATTGATAGAAAAGTTTAAGTCCTAAGTTAAAAATCTTTTCTGTAGCATAACTGTTTCTATACAATTAGAGACTATACCGAGCATCAAAAAGGAAAGTAATATTATTTTTAATAATGATTTTTAATGTATTATTCACTATTTTGACTGTATAATTCTAAACAACCTGTAACAAGTATAGTACCTCGGTTTCTGGATCAATGACCCCCCCCACTCGATCAGATTTTTTGTCCAGTTTCCCTGATCCTTTAAGCAAATGCTGAGATGATCCCTTGTTTTGCTTCTGGACATAAATGTAATTTCATTATCTGTGCACATCTTCTAGACTTCAGTGGGAATATAGTTAATCAAATTATCGTTCTCCATGTTTCTGCGGCATAGTTGAAGAGTTGAAGTATATGTCTTCACAAAAGACATGGTGAGGGATAAGAATCCAAATCTATAGCCGATTTGTCTTTCGAACATCAGAGCAAATATTTTATTAACAATTCTTGCCAAAACCACACATTTCTTTCTGTATTCAGAATTCAACTTGTATATGGTTTAGGGTAGGGATCCCAGAATTAAGAAAACATGCACAGAATGCACTCTCCCCGTAGCATATCACACTCAGTTTTTAACTGTTTTTGACATCAAATAAATAAATACTCTTTGCAGAAAAGATTATCAACTAAACCTCACTTAAGAGTTTGCAGGGATTCAGAGATTTAACAGGATTTAAACATGGGTGCATCAGCCATCTCCAAAATGAGATTTAAACACACAATTCTGATGCAAAAAGTTACTCCTCTCATGAAAAATATTCCAACTCAGTTTGCAGACAAGGTGTACAGTCAGTTTCATAATGTTAGTTCAAACTAATGTTCACTTATTTTCTCAAACAACAAGTAAACATGAAAGGAATAAGACAAGATTTTTCCTAAATATCTCATTTGAAAAATAAGGGGTCATTTTATACTATTTGTAGATTAAGCCTCATTATGATAATGTTAGGCAACTGCTTTTCCATGCCAAGAAGTTTGAATGCTGACATAACAATAAGCTGCAAAAGAAATAAATACCTTCGATATTTTTAACAACTAATTATACTCACAGATGTATTCTGGATACCCATCACAAATTTGCCAGGCAATCCACTCCAATATTTTTTTAAAAAGCACGAAGAGAGAATATCAAATTAATAACTAAACTGTAGTAAGTGAAACGCAATGAGAAAAACAATAAAAATTATTGCTGAGATTTTGTTACACAGTGGACTGATCAATTAAGTTGCCAAGTCTCTGACTGTTCAACACCTATCGAATGCATATCTATGTTTTGCTTATTTACTTATTCCACGACAAAAAACAATTAAAAACTGTGTGACGGACTACGGGGAGAAATGCAATTCATCCACGGTTTCGTAAGCCCTGGAATCTTCGCTCTAACTCACACATATTTTGTCCATTATTCACAATCATTTGACTATTTATCACATAACTTGACATACAGTAAAATCCGCTTTTTACGTTCCCGCATTTTATATTTTCCCGCCTTTTACGTAATTTTTCGTTGGTCCCGTCATAAAGCCTATATTTACAATGCATTCTTTTCTCGTAATTTACAACTTGGTATGAAGAATGCTTCTCGACTTTCACGTCATTTTTTTCTTTATTTTTTACTTTCTCGTATATTACCTGCGCACGTTTTCTTGAGCCCTCGCTTCGCCTGTTGCAAGAGGAGTGGGGAGTTGGGTTATTTTCAGAAAAGGAATTTTATATCAAATTTGTAGCTCGTTTTTCAATGCAAAATAGTTTCTAGTATATGAGAGCAAACATTTCTGGTTATCAGATTTTGTCTACAATGCTCATGGGTATCATTTATCATTAATTCAACTAATGCTGGCAAAGGAGTGGGGCTAGGTATACTGGGGCTCAAGAAAACCTGCGCAAATAAACGTAGTGCAGAAAAAGTCCAGCGTCGTTAGCCGAATTTGAGACTCGCGGTTTCCTGGTTGGGTGACTGGCTAGGAACCCCGGGATCTAACAGCGTCGAGCCCCTGGCCCAAGGGATAAAAGGCACTGAGTGAATGCAACATGAGACTTGACAAAGAAAGTAAAGGTCGCCACACAAGCGCTCAAAGGCCAAGAAGTGTTTTAGAGACAAGTTGCAACAATGAAGCAACAAATTTTTAAGAAAGTTGTTAAATTTTTAAGGAAGGAAAAAAAAAAATGTTATGTAATGCTGCGGCAAAAAACGGCGAGTTTTTGACAGAGTATTGATACAAAAAAGTTGATAAATCCTGCTCCAATGCATGTTTGTAATACTTCTTACGAAGGGCGACAAAGTTAAAACAGAGCCACCAATGCAGTAAATAATGTACAATAATGTCACCTAGCCTATCATTTTTTAACCTTCTTGCAATTTATATTTTTTTTCATCGGTCCCCTGAAAAGTGTAAAAAGGGGTTTTATTGTATTAAGTTACGTTATGAATGCAGGTAGCAACAAGCGCTTTGGGCAAGATTTGGTATGAAAATATTTGTTCCCATGTAATAAACGTTTGCAAAGGCTAATTAGCTAAAGGTGTTGGTTGTATCCCGTATCACGACCTTTGTGTTAGAATCGACTTCACAGATCATGGAGAATAATTATCTGAATAACTACATTCCCCAGTGAGCTCAAGAAAACGTGCAAAGATAGTGAAGCCACATTTATGTCCAGAAGCAAAACACAGGGACATCTAAGCATTTACTCTAAAGATCAGAGAAACTGGATGAAAAATGCGATAGAGATGGGGGCCGTTAACTCGGAAGCTGAGGTACAATATTTGTTACGAGCACTCTTTTAAAATTTCAGTCTAAACGGTAACTAATATGTTGAATATCATTGTTAAAATCATTATTGTTTTCTTTTTTGATGCTCAGTTTCATCTCTAATTGAATCAAAACAGTTGGGCAGAAAAAAAGTTTTGAGTGGCACTTAAACTTGGATATTGATTTCAATCGATTAATGTCATCAGGGAAAGTGTTGTAAAATAACGATCATGAATTGTATGTGAATTTTTTATAGTGAGCCGTTGATACTGACACATCACAAATACAAAATAAATTTACAATATGTTCTAATCTCTCATGTTATTCAAGAATTGCTTTTCCATGAAATGTTTAATTTTCTGTTTTCCAGTGGAAAGCACATTCTAAAATGAAATGAAAGTGTCAAAAAAAATTAATTATATTTGTCATTGATATCAACATCATTGTAAACTGAATCCCATGATATCTGTGGCAAGCGGACTATGAATAATTTTATTTCACTTCTAGTAAATAATCTACCCAAATGTGCATTATTTAATGTGTAGGTGTTTGCATTTCTTGAATTTAAAACAATTTGTGCTACATGAACACTGTATTCTAATTCTTTCATTTGAATTTCATACCTAGGAGTGGTTTTGTTCATTATCTAGTAGTGGTTATGGAAAAGATAGAAATAAAAATTCACATTCATACCGAAGTACGCATACTGCATTCAACCACAGAGATTGAATGATAAAACAAAAATTTTCTGAACAAAATTTCCCAAAGTTGGAAACTTGTCGCTCTCTCCCACATTCCCCATGAAACAGAGATGTAAGTTTGCAGTTCAAAACTTGATTAGGTGAACATTAAACAAAATGAATTTCAACTAGTATATTTCGTTAATGAATGTGAAAGAACTGTTAAAGAATCAGCGGCTACAAACAATATCATGTCAGGAGAAAAATTTGGTGAATCAGAAGGAAATGTTCTTAGTTGGTTACATATGAAAGATTAACACAAATTCAATGCCCAAAACTTTCAGGGGAGCCTAAAATGTCAACAACAACAACAACAACAACAACAACAACAGCAACAACAACAACAACAAAAGAAAGGAAAAAAAGGTGGTATGAGAGGAGGGGAAGAAAAAAAAGTTATAAAAATTAAGATGAACATGACAGTGACACAAACCATGATTATGATGATATTGAGGAACAAGAAAATTGTGAAAACTCAGGCGATCAGTTATAACTTTCTCATTAGATAGTCAATTTTCTAGACAATTTTCAATTTCAATTTGATTAAATTTGAATTAAAAAAGAATAAGTTAAATTTTTTTTAAAATTCTCATGAGACCGCTTCATATTTAAGTGGTTGTCTTCATAGATTTGAAGGTTAAAATTAGGGATTGCAAGTGACGTGTGCACAATAAATGAAGCATCTGCTCAGTAGTCAACGCAAGAGAGCAAGTAACTTCGATCTGCAAATCTGTAAGAATTGCAATTTGGAAAAGGAAACACGCTCAAACTATTGATTATAAATTATACTTTCAAGAGGTCTATTAATAAAAAAAAATGCTTTGTTCATGATGTGGAATGTTAGTACATGACAAATGAAACATACTCTTAAGTAAATTTTGAAAGATTATTTTGAACTAATTAGAGTGTGATTTAAATGAAGATAAAGGTAAAGGCAGGATTGTGGTATTGCCGGTGCAATTGATTCTGAAGGGATTGATGATTTTGTGAATTGCATTTTTGAAAGTTTTACACTTATTCAGCAGAGAATTTCCATTTTCATGCAAGCAAATTTACTCAGAGAAATAGGTGCACTTAAAAATATAAATGTGGAAGGCTACAACAAATCTCATAGTATTTCAAAAATCATTTATATTATTTGCCCATAGAAAAATACAAAGAAGATAAATACATTCAAAGGTGTGTAGTGAAAAGCCTATTCTTAAATCTGAATTTTCATTGTTTCATTTTTAATACTGTAAGTGTACGAAAAGCAACCATAAATTGTAATGAGGTTATCATGAACTTAATTTATCAAACGAAATGAAATAAAACCATGCTACATTTACTGTCTCTAGAAAAGTATACCTTACATATAGCAAAAAAGTATTTCATCAAATCTAAAAGAGAAATTTGAAAATTATGTGCTTCACTTGAGTATTTTATGTAACTTTTTTCTCCGCACATGTTTTTGTCACAAGGTATTACTTTGGTGTGTCAAGTTCTGCCCAAAAAATTTGTATGTGAAACATTCCTTAGCTTTACAATTTGTTTGATGCAAACTGCACTTTAAGCATAGTATTTTATCAAGTAAATTAAAACCCCCCTAGAAGCAAAATATTTTAAATTCTGAAAAATCATATTTCTGAAAGTGAAGTTTAAGAGGGGAAAAAAATCACCAGCAAACCAAATTGTATAAATTTCTAGTATTATAGGAAACTAGAATACAAACAAACAAGGCCACTACGAACATTCACTAGTGAAGTACAACATAACTTTTAATTACTTTAAAAAAGCACTACCATCTAGTAAAGAAGATTTACGTCATTACACTCATTCATAGTCCAAAACAACAATACTTTGGAATATTGTAGCTTCAATATCATTTTCACTCTAACGCTTGGCAAATCACAAAAAAAAAAGTGTTTTTTCATTGAATACAATCAACTTGGAAATGAATTAGGACTTTTCAAGAGCTCCACCCACCTGCCTGGAAGTTCACACAAGAAGAGTAGGAACAGGTTTTTTCCCTGGCCACGCCTCTTTCGCATATTTCTTCTTTTTAGGCTCGTGACTTAGCTCTGCAGCAGCTGCAGACACTGCTCCAGGAGCACCAGGAAGAGGAGCTGGTGGAAGAGGAGGCGGTGCCATTTCCACTTCTGGCGCTGGATTTGGCAAAGTCAAACCCAGCCGAGACGCCAAAGACGATGAAAACATCAGGTGGTTGGAAGGACTCATGCCCATCCCTGGCACAAAAAAATTACCGAACATGCTTTATTTACCACACAGTTCACACATCAGTTTTGGTTGTGGTTAAGAACACAATGCATGGACTGCAGTGTTCTTTTTCACACATACTGAACATCTATCCATACCATTGACACATTCAAGAAATTGTGATAAAAGGGAAACATTAGAGGGAATTTTGAAAAACAGACTCCTCTTAAATCTAGAGTTAAACTTGGCCCTTCTGTTTAGATTTCACTCACTACATTCTACTTTCCAAGTAAACACATATCTAAGACCTGTCAGAATCACAATTTAGCATTGCCATTTTTGCACTAGAAACTGTGCCAAATCCAGTATATGTTAGTAAGCAAATCACAAAAAAGGAGGCATAATCGCCTCGGTAATTCTATTTTTAACAAGACCTTTAATGTACTTTCCACTTTTTTAAGAAACAAGGTTAATATCTATACCATATCTAGGAATAATAGATCAATAAACACAATAGTTTCACACTGAGGCACTCTTCTTCATAAAACGTTGCTGATACAAAGTATATCCAGTAAAGAAAACACAGTACATCATGATAAATGATGATGAAATGATCACTGATCTAAATTACAACAAATAATATTTACACTTGGCCCAAAAAACATTCCAGCAGGTCATTTAAAATTTCAAATGTGAAAAAAATTATTTTTTTTCCTTCCAAACATCACATTGTCATTTGATATACAAAAATCAGCTACAATACTATTTACTACAACTCACAATTTCTTTACAAAACTTATTTGGTACAAATGTTTTCTAACTAGTAACTACTACATAATCATGGCTTTCAATACTTACCAACGGCAGCATTTGGCACACCACTGTTAGAATGAGCACCAGCCTCTGGAGGTAGATCCTGATATAGATGAGGCACCATAGCAGAAGGATGCAAATGTTTCATCATGGTAATACGGTCTTCAGAAGACCCAGTTAAACCACTTGTGGGTCCTACACCATCAATTCGCTGACGCTGTGAAGCAAGGAAATATTTCTTTCATAATATGGACAATCAATGCTCAAATTATAAATGCTTTGTTGAGAAAATATACCAATGAACTTTCCTTAAGCTAATTTGGCTTTCTTTTTTATACATAAATAAATTGTTGGCACTGAAATTAACAATTCAACAGTATGTAACTGCTAACACAAATAAAAAGACACCACCTGCTCTTAACACAATTATACCTTGGTAGGAATGACTGTGGTGTGAACCATGTTACGAAAGCGCCCAACAGAAGGGTCCACATCTTCTGGGTTAATGACTTCCTCTTCTTCGCTAAAAGTAAGAAGTTTCTTCTTACGCTTTCGTGAGGTGGGTCGAATTTCTTCATCAGGAATTCCCAACATAGATATGCGACGATTATGAGCTGTATTGAACTCTGTGAGATTCTGCAAGGAACAGAAACAGACTCTCTTATCTACCTAACATGAGTGTCTTACAATTATTTAAACAAAGTAATAAATTATTCATAATTTTTATAATGTTGTTTGTGTCTCTAAAGTGTACTCACATCTAATTCTGTTTCAGTTTCAGGAAGACCAAGAAGACCACCTTCAGCTTCTTCAGAATTCTTTTCAAGTTCTTCAATGATGGGTCGTGATCCTGTTTGTGGTCTCTCGCGTATTATATAATACCGAGTTGATGCACCAAAATGAAATGTACTGTCGATAGGTAATTGTGTTGGCTTATGAGCTTCCAAACGCAAAGACCCGATAAAAGTACCATGAGCTATACAAAATTAAATAGTAGATCTGTCACTATTATATTTTCCAACTTCCTAAATTTTATGATAAATACTTGACTGATTATGCACAATATATTCAATAATATGTATCACTGTTATATACACAAGACTGATTATACGACAAATTCAATTAAGGTAAGTTTTAACGAATTTGCACAATGACAATGAAACAAGTTCTTTTAATTCATAAGGAGCATACACATTTAATTTAACTTAAATTCAACTTACTGCTGCCAAGGTCAACAAGGAAAGCACGATTTAGCTGCTTATGATATACAAGAGCAGCATGTACTCGAGAACATGATGCATGGTCTATACAAAAGTCATTTAACTGAGGATTGCGCCCAAATAAGTAACACTTCTTTTCATCGATCATTAATTTCTGAAAAATAAAAGTTTAAAACAAAATGACAACAGATGAAGGAAGTTCACCAAACTGTCCAGTGTTATAAAGTATTGTCATATAATGACTAAATTGCATTTACCTGAATTAGCTTGTCTCCTTTCAAGACATCTAAATGAAGACCTACCGGAGGTTTCCCTGCCCTGTTTCAATCAAAATAAAAACATAACCTTAAATCACAACTTCTGATTCATCTAAGTTCAGCAAAAAGATACATTTCCGCCCACCAACTGACAAGTAGCTCACAGTGGTATGATGTTACAAAATTCAAAGCCTGAAATTCTTATAGTTATATTAAACATCGTTTTTCACAAAAATACCCACCAAGAAGGAACATCATAATGGTTTGCCATTTTTATAAACACTGGCACACATCACGTGATTAATCTTCATACAATCCTCTTTGAAAGTAATCAGTTTCAAAATAACAAAATGTTTCCTTAAAAGGAAAGTACGAACATTAGTACTCGGCGTTCCAACAATTATATCTTTAGTTCACGGATATTAGCCGGTACTAGTCCAAATTCCACAGCAATGAAACTTTTAGATCCGACATGTTGGCAACGGCTGACACGACACCTGAGAAGAGAGGCAAACCAAATCGGGCTCGTGACAAAACATTTAATTTAAAGCACGCAGGTTTCAAATGTAGTCGATGGAACACGATATCTACGGCTTTAAAATGTAGCTTTGTTCATTTCATTACTACTATTGTTCCTTCGAATTTATAGAACTCTCCTCTTTTTTAGTGCTAACGTAAACAAATATTCTCTTATCTTCCTTTCTTAAAAACAATTCTCTTCGTTAAAAGCGTGTTTTATTACAGTTTTTCAGTTAGGGACTTGACTTTTTATTCATTTTTGTGGCTCATTGCCCTTGAATATCTAACACTTAAATGCAGCTTTCGAAAATACTGCTAATTCGAAATTTATAATAAATCATGGACTGGCCGGCAATTTACGCTTTCACAGCAAATCCCCTTTCTTATGAAAAAGAAAAAAGGGAAAAACACCGTAAAATATCAAGTGTAATTATAAAACATCAAGAAGGAGCTTCAGAACTAAAAGCGGACAGCGGAGGATTTAGGGGGTAATGGCGTCATGGCCCAATATTTCTTGGTCATTTTATTCTATTCGATTTATTACAAACAATTACCATACATTGACCGCATCACAACTAACTTAATCGTTACCTTCATTCATTTCCAAAATTCCAAACTAGTATTCCCTAAATACTTCCTGGATCCGCCCCTAGGGCTTATTTAGTATCGGCCAATCGTCACTAAACAAGAAAGTGACGATCCTAGAAATCCCAAAGAAGTGCCCAATGGAAACTTTTTGATGATGAGGGCAATTTTCATCACTGAGCATGAGCGTGGGAAGAAGCTTATGTCCTTAAAATCTAGGTGGTCACTGCACAGTGGTGCCGTTGCCTTCCGTTGGGTGGACGACGGAAGGGGTGATAAACAGGGAGAATGATTACGGTTGTGATCAGGATGCGAATTGGCAGAGGCGGGGAGGGGGATGCTAGGATCGTCCGCTCTTATACAGTTTGATGCTTTCTTCCGGGAAAAATATTAATGTGTTCGTCAGGGGCAAAATTAGTCGGTATCTACTAGGTGCCTCATTTTAAGGAGGGTGCGCGGGGGAGGGGGTGTCAGGAACTGTTGAAATACTTTTGAAACTTTTGAAGGGGCCCAGAAGCCTTATGAAATTGAAAATGTTATTTCATTACGTTCAGTCCCTGATTTTCCCCCTTTTTTAACTTGGCAAATAGGGAAATTATTATATGGCATTTGAGGGAGTGGTTCTCTAAGTCATCTGGCAACTGCATAAATTGTTAATATAAAATCAATTGTATTTATTAATAAGCCTAGTATCATTAGATTTGTAATTCCATTCTCCTTTTCATTCATTTACTAGTAAAATATGTCATTTGTGCAACACAATTTTAAAGTGTTCAATGGTAAAGGGCCCAGACATGTAAATTCCCCCTATCAATGGTAAAGGGGGCCCAGAAATGTAAATAAATCAACCAAAACTTTCTTATGAGCATTCTGAGGTTTTGTTTGGTCCATCTGTGTACACGAAGATGATATTTGATTCACTCATCAATTTATCCTCTCCAGAGGAGTTTTCAACATTTCCGTCTACAGAAAATTGCCTATTCACCTTGACATGAGTGGTGGCATGAATGTCTTACTGTAGCATTTGAACCCACAGCTATCAGCTCCTTATATTTGCATGCTGCTCCAAATTTTTGCTCAATCAGGAAACAAGATTAATTGGGTATTTCTGTATTATAATGCTGTAGAGATTTCACATGCATTTACAACCTATTCTATGTCTTATAATACTCTCTGTGCTATGGATTGTAGATTGCTGTTCTATGATGCTAATGTTTTCTTAAAATTCAGATCTTTCACTAGCCATTGCTGTGCCTGATGAGACTGATCAGCACAATTTTCATCAGTCCACCAACAACTCCCAGTTCTGTTATCTTTTTTAATTACAAAATCATTATTTTTAAAGTTTAGCATAAATATTCCATCTCTGGGTACAAACTGGAGTTATAATATAAATTTCTCCATGTGATATTGTGGTGGTAAAGTGACTTGTGGTAAGTTTCCTTAAGGTTTTCTTATTTCCCCACCTATCAATCGACCATTTATTGTTTTCCATCCCATCATCACTAGCATCAGTGATTATCCCCAGTATACATAAACAATTGAAAATCCTAACAGTAATGATGATTGACTTCATGATCACTCTGAACAGCTTCAGAAAAGTATAGATTTACCACTTGTGATTGGTGAATTCTTCTGGAATATAGATTAGTCAGTGAAATGTAAACTTTGTTTGGTTTGTGATGCTACAAACAATTATCACTGGATATGAAATCCATTTAAATGCAATGATTTTATTACAATTAATGAACATTAATTTCGGAACGTATTGTATTGTTTCCTCTAGAAATAAATAGGCATACTTCAGGGAAAAGGTAACATGAAATGCAAGAAATATTTTGTGTAATAATACAAAATATTTAACATTTTATGTATTGTTTTTTATTTAAAGCAATACACAGAGGAACAGTTCAAATATTACATTCAAACCTTTTTATTTATTTGTGTTTTGTTTAATGAATGTTTATTCTTCAGTATGACAATTTATCTTTGTCACTTTTCTAGCAAAAATGGCAGAAAGATTTCATGTTCTCCTTTACACAGGTCTCAAAAGTATCTCTCTCTGATTCACTAGTATCAAAGACTTTCAAGACAATAAAAAAGTAGTATGTAATTACATATAATCACAATGTTTTTTTCAAGCACCTCAGACACATGAAAGTGTCCCATGATTTCCACACATGATCATGTACAATCATGTGTGCTCGCTGAAATGCCTCGCAGTTCACTGTTGATTGTCCTGAGCAGTGGATAAGTACCACATCCACATCGGTTTCGGAAATCATCCAGATCAAGGGCCCAAATCATACCTCCTCCAAGGCCCAAACTCTTCACGAACCGTGACTGCATGGAAAAATTAGAAACTGTAGTAAACTGACCAAAACCTTCCTTTGACTTTCTGAAGTTAATTGAAAAGTCTTAAGAAATCACAATCCACCTGACAGTTTTATCTTTAATATTTGCATTTTGTACATTACATCGCTAATAGATTTTGTTTTAAAGTAAAGAATTCATTATGAATTTTGCAGCATTTTTTCAAACTCACCTTCCTTCTAATGTCTTCAACATCATCATAAGAGACCCATTGATTGCCGTGGTAAGCATAAGGTCCCATGCGACCTTGTGGGTCTCGCACTGGAGTCCACCCTTTGTTTTTCACATTGTAACATATCTGTAAAATAACATTTAAAGGATTATTAAAAGGTAAACTTAAACTTAATCAAATCCTTTCAGTGCATTTAAATTGTATACTGTTTAACACATCTTCTGAGATAGTACATAATAAATGCAAACCAAAGAGCCAAATGATAATTGAAATTAAACTAGTGATGCTACAAGAGTTCATATTTTTTTGCATTATTTTAGAGTTTGCAATTTTCAAAAATTCAAAGTTCCACAAAAATGAGACTTGCATCAAATTTTTAAGCGCACTCTATCCAAAGAAAAAAATTACAGAGAAAATAGGGAACTATTTTTGAGAAAATACTTGTTTAAAAGTTGCTTATATTTCACGCAAAATTCCACGAAAACTATAAAAATATAAAATCATTAAAGTAAATATGCCTTTCATGAAATCAGTTTACATAAATTCAAAATTTCTAGATAGCGATTCTTACTTCATAGTAGGCCATGAATCCTCCGGCTCGTGTAAATTCTCCTGCTTCACCAGGTCCATAAGTTTTTGCATTAAGTCCATGATCAGAAGAATCTGCTAATGAGAATGACTGGCCATACATAGGCATTCCCATAACAAGTTTGCGGCGATCAGCACCTCGTTCTATCCAATAATGAATTGAATAGTTCTGGGAAATTCATGGAATTCATATGAACATAAACAATGATATTTCTTCAACTACATAAAATGAATTAGTATGTTGAAAACAGTTAACAAATTAATATTATCTTAACTTACAGAGTTAAAATAGTCATATTTATCTCCTGGGAAATAATAAAGTGGAGCAACATGTCCAGTCTGTTTGTCCCAGTGACCATGGAAGTCATAAGTCATCACTGCAATCCAGTCCATATATTGCGACATGGTGCGAACATCATATCCTTGAACAAAGACGCAGATAAAATATGAATGCTGCACTTTATAAAAAAATGGTTTTACAAGTGATAAAGATGCAGCACATTTTCTTAATTTTGTTTAATCCAAAATGTACCTGCATCAATAACAGCCTTGCTTGGTGATACCGCAGAAGACAAAAGTAATCCCTTTGGTCGGAATGCTGCACTGAGCTCACGCACTAATGCTGAAAATCCCTCTTTGTCAGTTGGAGGTCCTTTACTACAATCCACCTGGAATACACAATGCAACACAATTTTGGAAATAATTCCACAAAACTGTTACAGTTTCTGATTTTTCAGAAAATTAGAAGACAGTATCACTCACCTGCCAGCACACGGGATATTCCCAGTCTAAATCAAGACCATCAAAATCATATTTTGCGATAAATTGTAAAACATTTTCAATAAACTTTGCTCGAGCTGAAGGATTATTAACAAGTCTGCTATATTTATCACCAGCTGAGTCATTCCATCCTCCAATTGCAATCACTACTTTTATTCCCCTCTTCTTGAAGGCAGTAACTTTTTGGTAAAATTCTGGAAATCAGAGTAACATTTTTTGAAAAACAGAAAATTTTTAACATAACAGGTTATAACAAAAGTTGAAAAAGAAATATTCATACCATTATCAATATCTGCCCAAGAGTCATGGGGTTTAATTGTTAATGTGCTTCCATCCAAAACAGCAAAGCCATATGCAATATGTGTGCACAATGATGTATCTATATCAGCAGGTAAGTATTTACCAGAACCTTGTCTGTACCAGGCCCAGTTTGTGAAGTAGCACACTACTTTATAGCCACTGTCCCCTGAGCCAGGAGGTAGAGGAGGAGGTTGTGGCATTATTTCAGTGGTTGTGGTCATAGTTGTGGGGGGGTATACTGTTGGTGGTTGAGTTGGTGGAGGAGGGGGAGGCGGGGTTGGTTTATTACTGCAATCAGTATTTTCTGGCCAGTCGCAATGATCCTGTTGGAATAGTTCGTGTAATTGCACTATGTCAAAACATGTAACGAAAGAAATACCTACAATAAACTCCGCTCACATACCTGATTCCACTTCAGACCGGGAGGGCATGACTGTTCAAGGAGTTGACCGTATTGACAGAGATAGTATTTACTGCAGTCTGTTGGATGTGGAATAAATATTTGACTGCCACTACAAGATCCACTTGCTGGACCAGGCATGGCTTCAATTACAGGTTTAGGAGTGGACATTGTAACGGTCATTGTGGTGACATGCCAACGATTGTCATCTGGCTCTGTAACAGGAAAATATGTATTTGGTACAAAATGATGGTCATGTGGTAGCTCAATCCTTGAGTTGATTAATTTATTATGACAATGAGTACTCAAAAAGCATGGACTTTGAAAAGTATTCAGTAATTCATTGCAAGTACTTTAGCTGTTCGTGTGATGCTACATCAAAGGCTGTGATGCTGATGTTTTGACCATCTGCTCATGGCCTTCCTCAGGGCTAGTCTGTTAGCTGAGCAGCAGACCAGCCCTGAGGATGATCACAGAAAAACGGTCAAAACATTGGTATCCAGGCTTTCAACGTGGCATCTCCCGGACATAGACTGGCTATGAAAGCCTACAACTTCATCATTTCTTAAGCCCAAAAATAAATGAGCAAAATAAATGGATAAAATAACAAAAAAATCATTAGAGCTAAGATGTAGATATTTTGGGCCTTTTGTGAATACATTCCAAGAGTCTTTAATACTTCTAACTTTGTATGTCATTGTTGAATTACAGAACTCACTAGCATCTTGTAATTTTCCTTCATCTGTTGCTCGAATGCTGCAATCTTTTGTTGCTCGTGGATAACCTCTTAACACACGGTTAATTGTCCTAAGTAATGGATGAGGTTCGCATCCACACAAATTGCGGAAATCATCCAAATCCAGAGCCCAAATCATGGCACCTCCCAGGCCCATGCGTTTCACATATCCAGCTTTGTATCTGATTTGAGCGGTATCATCAAACGATACCCATTGATCACGACTGTAAGCATATGGTCCAATGCGTCCCTTTGGATCCCTAACCACCTTCCAACCACGTTTCTGAATACGTTCACAAATCTAGAAAAAAGAAAATACATTTATAAAAGATGTGTAGTCAAAAACTGATGATGTTATTTCATAGTAGGTACATAAAATTCAACATGATTCTTTGGTAGTTTAATTTCTAGGCAATGATAATTATATTTCATTCTACCTCATAATAAGCCAAAAATCCTCTAGCTCTTGTTTGATCCCCTGCTTCTCCTCCACCATAAGTAGGAGAATTCAATCCATGTTCAAGGTTTTCAGACAAAGAAAATGATTGACCATACATGGGCATTCCCATTACTAATTTTTTAGGGTCAGCTCCTCTCTCTATCCAATAGTTAATAGTGAAATTCTGAAAAAAATAAAAAGGAATTATTACAGTTTAACTGTGCTGATTATGGTATGATATTTATGAAGTAATAAAAATATACTTACCGAATTGAATGTAGTATCCCAATCTTCTGGGTGCTGATACATAGGAGCCACATGACCAGTTTTCTTATCCCATTGACCATGGTAATCATAAGTCATAACAGCTATCCAGTCTAAGTTCTCAGAGAGTGTTGGAACATCATAACCTGGGGGGAAAAAAATGAAATTATAGCTTGGCTTTGTCAATTTATTTTTTTTAAGTAATTTTTGAAAGAAGCCCAGAAAAGGGCTTTGAAAGAAGAAAAAAAACCAAAAACTGTTCATAAAATTTATTTTCTATTTCCTTATGTTTTCCATATTTTTCATTTCCTTTTTTAATTTATTTAATTTTGTCATTCATTGGTTTCAGTTTCTCTTTGCCTATTTTAAAACATAGGTAACTTTTATCGGAAAATAATGAAATTAAAATATGTGCTAGATGTAACAGAATAATATAGAACTATATCCATATTGATTCTTCATGAAGTGTAGGAATTTTCGAAATTCAAAACCAATGTACACTCCCCAAAAAATTAAAATAAGAAAAATTTAAAATTTCATATCAAAATTACTTGAAAATATTTTTTTAAAGAAAATGTCAGTAGTACAAACCTGCATCAATTACAGCTTTGCTTGGAGAAACAGCTGATGACAAGAGCAATCCCTTTGGCCGGAAGGCAGCTCTTAGTTCTCGCACAAGAGCTGCAAATCCTTCCTTGTCTGAGGATGGTCCCTTCTTGCAATCCACTTGCCAGCATACAGGGTACTCCCAATCAAGATCCAAACCATCAAAATCATACTTTTCAATGAAATCTATTACTGTGGTAATGAAACGTGATCTAGCTGATGGATTGTTAACCAGTCGACTATATTTATCACCTGCTGAATCATTCCAACCACCAATAGCTACCAACACTTTAATGCCGTATTTCTTGTATGCTGTCACCTTTTCATAGAATTCTATAAATTACAAGGAAAATAATTAGTTTTCCAGATATTAATTTAAGCATTATCTAGAAAATTCATAACAGCAAATAAAGAAGGTATTTTGCAAGTGAAAGAAATTAAAATTACTTACTATTATCAATATCTGCCCATGAATCATGTGGTTTGATAGTAAGTTGGTCTCCATTAAGTACAGCAAATCCATAGACAATATGTGTACATAGTTCATGATCAATGTCACTTGGAAGATATTTTCCAGGGCCTTGTCTGAAATTTACCGTATAACAGTTTAAAAAAATAATATAATTTAGAATGATATTGATCTGTATTCATTTTTTTTTTCAGAAATTTCCTATAGTATTTCTTAAATTCAATTTACCTGTACCAAGCCCAGTTTGTGAAGTAGCAAACCATCTTATACTCTCCAGGAGCCCCAGGTCTTGGTGTAGTGGAAGTTCCGGGTTTGCCAGGTCTTTGAGTTGTTGTAGATACAGTTGGAGGATATGTAATGACACCACCTCCGCCTCCACCTCCTCCACTACCTCCAGATCCAGGTGGTGTTGGTTTTGTTGGTAGCGGTGTGGGTCTTACAGAAGCTGAACCATCAAGTCAAAAAATAAATTTCATGCATAAAAATAAAATGTCATTGTTCATGTAATGTGTTCTCCATTTCACTTACTTGTGTCTGTTGGACCTGGTGGATCAGCTAAGATCCTTCTAATGGTGTTGAGTAAGGGGTGTCGACCTTGACCACATATTCCTCGGAAATCATCTAAATCAAGTGCCCAAATCATTCCACCTCCAAGATCGTTCTGTCGTATGTATCGTGACTACAAAAGAATAGAGGGAATTGATGAATTTTCTTAAACAGTATCTTTAAGGATTCAAAACATATTAAAATTTATATTCTATGTCGTGTCAATATAAAAAGTAAAACAAAATATCACCTTAAGTTCAATCATATCAATGTCATCAAAGCCAACCCATTGATTGCCTTTAAAGGCATATGGACCCATGCGACGTTCAGCATCTTGTACAACAGTCCATCCTTGATTCAAAACTCTATCACATATCTGAAAGAAACAATTTTATTTTAATTTATTGTTGCATTTTAATACAAAGTATTGTACAAGGAGGTATTCAAACCTCATAGTATGCCAGAAATCCTGGAGCTCGTGTATATGGACCAGCTTGGCCTGGACCAGGAGCAGCTGCATTCAGGCCATTCACTGAAGCCTGCGCTAATTGGAAGGACTGTCCATACATAGGCATTCCCATTACAATCTTTCGTCTTGGCACACCCTCTTGGATCCAGTAATTAATAGAATAGTTCTAAAAACAGAAAATGCTGATCAATAACATTCAATTCTATAGGTTTTAAAACAATGTTAACAATGTTTCCTTGGAAAATTTAGTATGGTATATATGTAACTTCTTAAATGTCCTTTTCATTGTGATTGTTTTTTTACTCACAGCATTAAAGAAATGGAAGTCATCATCAGGATGGAAATACATTGGAGCTACATGTCCAGTTTTCTTGTCCCACTGTCCATGATAGTCATATGTCATAACAGCAACCCAGTCAAGATTCTCCCCAAGAGCAGGGACATCATAACCTGTTGAATAGGATTAATTACATTCATATGAGCATTCTCAAAACAGATCAAGGAAACAGCAAAAAGATTAATTTAATACAACATTTACCTGCATCTACTACAGTTTTACTGGGAGAGACAGCAGCTGAAAGAAGTAATCCTCTTGGTGCAAAGGCAGCTCGAAGTTCTCTTACAAAATCTCCAAAGGCTGCCTTATCTGTAGGAGGTCCTTTTTTACAGTCAACCTAAACAAGGTGTCATCATTATTTAATGTACTTGTAGGATATCAAATTTTTTAATTGTAATTATTGTTTATTGCATTTGGATTACTTAATTAAACTAGGCACGATATTTCTGCAAGAAAGCAAAGCCTCGAAATCAGAACATTTTCCATTCTTAGTTTTAAAGCAATTTGCACAAAGCTCAGTCCTCAATGGTCTAATCTGGCTATAAAATAGCTCCTATGAAATAAATGATTGTGAGTCATATGTAAACTTGATTTATGATCAATAAGATTAAACAAGCTAATTTAGATTTGAAATTCAATGAGTTGAAACATAACTATACTTTTTTGCTTTTTTTAAGGATAATTCTTGGAATATTTCTTAGACCAAAAGGAGACATTTTAAACATGAAAAAAGGCACTTATTTACAATCTATGACACAAATTGACCAAAAGTATTGAAATAAGAATCTCAATGAAAGGCATGGAAATAATAGATCAGATAAGTAAAAGGTGTTTTTTCATACCTGCCAACACACAGGATACTCCCAGTCCAAGTCAAGACCATCAAATTCATACTTTTCAAGGAAGTCCAAAACATGTTGAATAAATCTCCTGCGTGCTGAAGGACTGTTGACCAAGCGACTGTACTTGTCACCAGCTGAATCATTCCAACCCCCAATGGCCAAAGAGACTTTCTTTCCTTTCTTTTTAAAGGCAACCACTCGTTCATAGAATCCTATAAAAGATAAATGTTTGCACAGTTCATCCCAAGTCAAAGGGTGATATCAACTAAACAAACTTGGACTTGGCTTCATGACCTACTTACTTATAATTATTGTTATAAATGAAGCAAAAATTCAGAAAAGAAAGGAAATTAATACTAGTAAGATAATACTCACTGTTATCAAAATCAGCCCAGGAGTCATGAGCTTTTATAATGAGATTTTCATAATCCAGCACTGCAAAACCATATATAATATGTGTACATAAATCACCGTTAATGTCTTCAGGAAGATATTTTCCTTGGCCAGGCCTGTACCAAGCCCAGTTAGTGAAATAACAAACCACCTTGAAGTAACCTGAAATGAGTAAGTACTGATAAAATAAAGTATTTTGTACACAATCTCGTCAGTTCAATGAGAATGAGATGGTACCTGAAAGATCAGGACCATCAGGAGGTGGTGCTGGAGTAGAAGTGCCTGGTGCAGTGGTGGTAGTTGGTCTAGTGGTAGGTCTCATTGTTGGCCTGGTGGTGGTGACAACTGGTGGACTAGTTCCTGGACCTGGAGGTGGAGTTCCTGATCCGCTGTCCTCACAGTGAGCATTGGATGGCCAGTCACAAATCTTTCCTTCCTAAACATTGAACATTTTAGCGGCTTACTCACAGTGCAAATACTATATAATCCAATTACAGGGTTGAGGCAAAATATTGACAACCCAGATATTCTGTTCTATGGCTCGACAGCCCGCTACGGACCTTGGCCAATCAGTGATAACCCAACCTCTCGGCCATGGCTTACAGGGTTTGCGTGATTAGCATGAAGACAACCCTTCTCCCTATACTGCTCTTCATAACCTTAGGGTGAGCTTTCTCATCTACCCGTGACAATAGATACTAGGACATTTGTAAGGAGAGCGCACAGGTATAATTAGCCTCACCAGGAATCGAACCTGGGGTTGCACCATGAAAAGCGAGCATGCTACCCAATGAGCCACCGAAGGAGGCAACCAAGATATTACACATCTAAAATAAGTTCATTGAAATTTTCCAAAAAAACTTTCATTTTGATCCAAAAATACATATGTGGTCATCAAACTAAAATACTCCGAAAAAAATTGGAAGTGTAAACACAAACCTAGATAGGTTCAGATTTACACAAACTTTCAGGCTTACAAAATTTACAAAAATTAAGGTTATCACTATGTCACTGTTACTTCTACAAATGTTAAAGTGTCGTACGCTACATTTGTACTTTTCTCTCTATATATTTGTTTGGAAATTTCTCAGTTCACAATAAAAGAATAATAACATTTTGGAGTTTTCATCGACTTACACTATTCCAATTGAGTCCAGGTGCACAAGTACCCTCTTGATACTGACCCCATTGGCAATAAAGGTATTTAGTACAGTCTCCAGGGTATGAAGCCAATGGCCCATCTGTACATGGTTCATTTACAGAAGCATACTGAATTGCTGTAACAGTTAAAGAAAGAATAGTTGTATTATACTTTTCAAACATTTTTAATAAAAAAAATGTATTACATACATATGACAGGCAAGAAAACATCAATACATATGACATTACATACTTTTGACAGACAATACAAGACAGGCAAACAAACCTGCATGAGTTCGATCTTGACAAGGAACATTGAATTCCCAGTCACACATTGATTTCTCCTGATTCCAAACAAGTCCTGGAGCACACCCTTGTCGAACCATCATACCATTTACGCACACAAAGAAGTTATGACAATTTCCATGGTCAGGGTAATACTGTCCTGAGACACACTGGTTCATAGGAGGATTTTCAGATCCTTCACTTTCCTGAAAGATGATAAATAACACTAGCTTATTTTCAGAATTTCCACATGCAAATCATTATCCAGGTGATCATTATCTTGGTTCATTGAAGACAATTAATTTCTCTAAATATTTTGATGAATTAATTACAAGAGTAAACTTATTAATCAGCAATTACCCATTTGTGGGGCACATTTAATTAATGATATGTATAAAAATTATGATTCACAGTAAAATTAATAATAGGAGAAAAATAGATGTATTACTAAGAAAATGTTAGAAAATTTCATTTTGTTTCTTGTTTATCCTAGTCATTTTTATTCTTTATTGTTGATGAATAAATAAAGAGGTATATTCATATTACTAGTTTTTACAGATTGCTTCTTATTCATTCTACAATTCTAAATTTAATCTTATGACTTATATATTTAGAATGAAGCAACTATTCAAATTGCATTCATTTTTACAAATAAAAGTATCCAAAATTTTTTATGACAATCATTTATTTCAGCAATTGCACAATGTTTCGTAACTCGTTTTGTTACATCATCAGGTGCTGAACTTAGTGAGAGAACGATGATATAACAAAACGAGATACGAAACGTGCAATTGCTGAAATAAATGATTGTCATAAAAAGCTTTGGATACTTTTATTTGTAAACATATATTGACAATCAAGAAGAAATATTGATTTGCATTCATTTTCCTTATTCTTTGAACAATTTCAGGTAATGAGTTGCAAACTGACTTGATTATGAAAAATTTGAGAATCATTAAATTAGATGATAATGTTTGAAAATCAATTTGACCATAAGAGATTAAAATGAAAGTTTAACCTTCCAATAACCTAAATTGTTCAGGTAATGAAAACTGCTATGGTAATGTTCATAAATGCATATAATCGCCTTTTAAAAAAATCACACACATCCAACGTGAATCATGGTCATTGGGTCATAGTGTCATGACTTCATTGTAAAATTGGAGAGTAAGTAAATTATGAAGTTTGTTAACATAATGAAAATCTAGAGATCTGATGAAAAAATTGAATGGGAGGCATGTTTTGTCAGTAAGTTTTCAACTGAAAGTGGATCAGCGGTAGATCCAGAGAGTACTTTGTAGAGACTCTAGATCGGAGAACCTCGTAAATATTTTTAAATAAAAAAAAAATAAAAATTGTTATATTGAAAAGAGTGGCTCTTATTCATGAACATACTGCACACGAAGGAATTGACTTTCAACAACACTGGCATTTGAGAGGGGTGGCATCATACTTATGACCTCAAACTTTTAAGGTGGAGGTGTGATGCACTACGCATGTCCACGTTCATGACGAGACTCTGGCACTTAACATAAAACATCCTAGAGATTGTTCATCGCATACCTAATTTCCAATGCGTTTCAAGTCACAATACTTTTTTGTTGAAATAGACTGTTAACAAAAGAAAAGATTTCCAGCAGTTTATTTAGAAAAACGACTAAAATATACTTAGAAATTGCTTTTAAAAGAAGCATTAAAAGGCTCCTTTTGCAATTTCTTGGGATAGTCATCACACAGAAGCACTACTTACGCCACAATCATGCATATTTGAATGCCCTCGCTTTCGTTGGCCGATCTCGCAACGGGCACGATAAGAAATAAAACCCAAAACGAGTGTTTTTTTATTGCGAATGTGTTGGGATGAGGTGAGATGGGGATCACGCTTCCCCCTTAATCCATCAATGAGATGGACTTTATAAAACGGCGTTAGAATGATACTTTTTTTAGATTTTTTTTTATTTTTATTATTTTTTTTTTATTTGTTGCGTCTACTTTGACGCAACGCGCCTCCAAGCCCATTGGCGGGCGTTGAGCGCTTTCGGAGTAATCCTCCCATTACTAACAGCGCTTGTTTTTTTGGAGTAATCCTCCGTTAATATTGTCTGTCGCGTCTCGTCGCAGTCGGTTGTCAAGAGGACCGCCAGGTAGCATCTTCGCGTACGCGCCTCCTACCGCGCGCTCCTGCGTCAATACCCAGAGGCCAGAATTAGGAAGGAATAAGGATAGGGGTAGGGTTTAGGACACTTCACAGGGGTTGGACTAGCCCTTGTGAAGCAGCCGAACTCGTTTTGTTGGAACAAATTTCACATGAGATTCGACGGGAATCGAACCCGGATCTCAGTGGTGAAAGGGTTGCGACTTTGCTATGAGCTGCATAGCAAAGGCTTGCGACTTTGCTATGAGCTACGAGTTCAGCTTTGCTTTATTGTTGCAACGTTGCTTTGCGTCGTTCCAGTCCTAAAAAACTCACGGAAGTGGAAGCGGCGGTCGTGGGCTGCCACCAGTCGGTGGTGGAGACCGGGGTGGTGCTGGGCTGCCACCAGTCGGCGGCAGTGGTTTTGGTGGTGGACCACCACCAGGGCGGGCGCGAGCTGGACTCCGTGGTGGGCGGGCGCGGGCGCGGCGTGGTGGGCGCCTCCGCAGCCTGCGTCGATTGCTCTGGAACCACGGCCGAAACTCTTTGTAAGTACATGAAAGAAAAACAGTTAACTCTTAAAGAATAACTTAACCGCCAACTCTTAAAGATAAAACACGCAGAGAAACTCTAATCACGATATATAAAGTTATGGTTGTCCCGTCTCTGTTGTTCGGAAGTGAATGCTGGACTCTGAGGGAGAAAAATAAACAGACGTTACAGTCTGCAGAAATGAAATTCTTGAGATTTGTAAAAAAATGTACCAGACTAGATAAACTCAGAAATGAGGAAATTCGAAAATAATTAAACGTCCAAGCATTCAATGACAAGGTACAATGTTACAGACAGGAATGGTTACAACACGTGGAAAGAATGGAAGAGACTCGCATTCCAAAGCAGGCGTTTAAGTATAGACCTCAAGGCAGAAGAGACCCAGGTAGACTAAAAAGATGAAATTCTTAGAAGCCGGAACAGGTCATAGACCTACCCTTGCAGTGAAGAAGAACAAGAAAAACCGTTTACGATTTCGATTTTTTTCTTTTATTCAAAAGTTCATAATTATGTCGAAAAAAATTTAAGCGACATCTCAGAGTTTCACTGCGAAGTCCAGGGATATTATTAAATTTGGTATGAATTTGTTGGGATTAAGTAAGCAATTCAATAAACCAAACAACATAGTCTTACGTTTTGAATTAAAATACAGGTAAGTGGTTTCAGATCGAAAAAAAAAACTAGCTTCTTCTCAATGAGATAAGTATGGGTTTCTATTCTTCGATTTTTCTATAGTGGCCGATAGCATTACAACTCCTGCCTTATCGCGAACGTCCTCAACGGGGCTCATGGCCTCAAACATATGCTTAACGCTGTTATAAAGATTCATTTGATAAGGCAGGAGGTGTAACAATCACCTAATGTCATCGGCCAATTTTAAAAAATCGAAGTATAAAGTCGTTTTACTGCGAAATGATTCGTTTCTGCTCACCAGTTTCGTGACAATTTCTCTTCTTCTGTAACTTCCAGAAGGTTGTGCTTGTAGTGAATAGAAGCTTCGAGGATGGTTGTGAGTATTGCCGAAGAAAAATATCCTTTTACGGATATAAACATGAAGAATTGGAAGAAACACGAAAATTTGTGAATTGACGGGCGAAAATTACGAGAATTCGGAATTGCGGATTGCCCTGCGATCGTGTCCACGTTTAGGGCGTCAGTACCTTAGACCGTCTGCCAGCCGTCAGAATTCTTGTGCAAATGACGCTAATTGCCTCCCGAGTCTACAACAGCACTTCGAGTCTTGTGCATAAAATTGCGATGATAAACGGTTGCGAAGAAATCGAAAAATTACAAAATAAACTTTCTACTGGACTCCATACTTCTGAGGCCAAACCAGAAACGGAATTATTTATTGCTATTATTATAAGGAACACGCCGTTAAGTTTTTTAACACCTGAAATTACTTATTCTGTAAAAGTTTTCAGATTGTATCTGACCTAATCTAAAGAATGAGACCGCCAAATAATATAGAAAGAGGTCAAGCGAATTAATCTTTATCATGAAAGGTACGCTAAACCTGACCAATCTTGAGAATTACTCTCAGATGTATATAAATCGGCATCAACATTGCATCAGTCTCACTAAATAATTTCTTAATTAATAAAATTGTAAGGAAATAAGTTTTTAACATATTTTCTCTTCACATTTCAGTAGTAACTTGCATATTCTGATAATACAAGAAGAGAGGAATAAGGAAATGAGGGATAATATGAACGAAATGCTGAAGGGATGATACCGATGAAGGGTATCCCGAACCGAGGGTTCTCTCACACCCCATCGCAAGTTATAATGTAATTTAATTTGTTGTGTTTCATTTTAAGTCACTTTTCATTTGAAGGTTGGGTTTGCGAAAAGGGAAAATTTTGGCTTGTGATTTTGTGGCTTTAATCTTTACTCTGCATTTTTCTGTCCATTGAGGACAGATTGTTAGATCATTTCGTAGGTTGTCTTGGGGGGCAGAGTATATCATTGTGTGATGAGATCCAGTTTCAGGGGAAGGCTAGATAAACCAGATTATTTAAATAGCTTGATCACAAATGTGAAATTAGAATTAGACGAGTACAAAGAACGGATGTAGGCAAATGTCCTTTGTAAACCGAAAAATAGTAAATAGGAACTATTTGCCAACGGTAGTTTTTGATCCCTTTCCTTGCTCTGTGCGGGGTTTTAGAAAAAATATAGGAATTTAGTCAATAGGGTAGTGAAAGTGAAGTGAAGTAAAATGCGCGATAATTGGGTAGTCTACAGTTAAAAAGGTTTGAGCAGTTAATATTTTGGTGAAATAGTGAAGTGAAGCGATTTCTTTTCTCCTTCTTTGTTATTGCTATTCTAACACTTTTTTTCTAGGCTATTTTGACATACGTATGTAATTATTGATTTATGTTAACGAGGATTTCACGTGTTTGAAATGTTATAATTATAGGTATTGTAGGGCCTATATGTGGGTTCATAGGTCTGTGTATGTATGTACGCATGTATATGTTTATGTAGTATGTGAGTAAGTTTATTCACGTAAACGTTAATGTATACTGTTTCTATCTGTTTGTGCTAGGTAGTGATAAATGATAATTTATTGTTTTTTATTTGTAAGTTCCATGTTTCTGTATTCAGCCACTGGGCAACATCAGCCCACCGGTAGAATAAGGCCCGTATTTATAAAACTCTGCCAGGTGCCTTCCAGGCCTAGCAGGCTGCCAGTGCTAGCGATTTATGAACGGCCCCCAGCCAATTCCAGTCGCCCCTTGTCCTCCTAGCAAGCCCACAGATGGCAGGCCCCTAAGAGCTCTGCTGGCAGAGCTTCATAAATACGACCCAGCTTCTACCTGCATGGACCGGTAGCGGTAGCTCAGTGCATCAACTGATGCCGCTGCAGCGCCTAGGTTCGAGTCCTGACGGTGGCAGGATTTTCGACACTAGCTTTTCAGCTAGGTCGAATTCAGTCGCTGTCTGGAGAAGAATTCTAGCGGCCGGCTGCTCTGATCGGTAGTTTTCCGTGGTTTCTCCGATCAACACCAGGCGAATGCCGGAGCAGTACCCTACCAAACGGGCCACGGACCACGCGCGATCTGTCCTTCCCCTTCCTTGTCCTATCCTCTCCCCTTACACACTCACTTACACTAACATCCACTACACTACCACATATTCCGGGAGACCGGTCGGGACTTAGAGCTTATCCCGGCTGGGGCGGTGCCCCGCTGGTGAGAGAGTCCTGGTTAGGGGGAAACCCCACTAGCCGACGGTAGGTCGGTGCCGGATCTCGCCATCCAGCGAGGGAAAATCACCGCCATCTCCCGAGAAAAAAAACATGCACTACACTAACGGGACTAATGATCGAAGCAGTTGACGCGCCCGGAAACACGAAAAAATCAATCAATCAATCAATTCTACCTGCATGGAACTTCGGGACGTACCTTTGCCGCAGTGCGCCTCGGAGGGCCAGTCGCAGATGCCGGAGTGGGCGTTCCAGTGCAGGCCGCCCGCGCAGTACTCGCGCCGCCACTCGCCCAGGATGCAACGGTAGTAGGCCTGCGCACGCGGCGGCGCAAAACACACGGGCGTGTCATTTAACCCTGCCTGCTGCTTTTAGTGGTGCATATCGAGGTCGTGCGACCAGTGATATGCATGACGCAGGCCTATAGCATAGGGCCTACCTTCAAGGAAAGTAAACGATTTCTTAGGGACTCCCGACCATGGGAGCCCCGAGTTCCGAAAAAAACGTTTATACAATATTCGAAAACAAAGTAAAAATACATATTTGTACTTGTAAAATAATTGTTAATTTAAAAAAATTGAATTTATTTTTTTAAATTTAATTATAGTAAATCAAGGGGAATTTTTTACAGAGTGAGGGAACATGTTTTTGTGCTTGGAGACCCCGCAGTATCTAAAAACTGCGTTTGTGCCTAGATAAATGCGTACATCACTCCCAAATTTTGGGATTGGATCAATGCAGAAGAAGGATGCAGGAAGTCTAGATTGAGCGAGATCCGAAGCCTCGCGATGATCCTGATGACGCGCCAAAATCTCAGTGTTTCGTCGATAACGGAAGTGTTAACAATTTATTTTTGTTGGATGTACATAAGAGATGCATAACATTTGATGGGTTTTGATATGCAAGTTCAGAAGGCGGAGGAGGTCGATGATTCAATTCTCTGAAGACCAAACAAAACTAGAATCTTTAAAACTACAATGCCTAATTGTAAAAAAACAAAACCTGCATTAATAGATGAAATAGCATTACGCAACATTCACCTCGAGCACGTAGCGTCATATGCTGACACAACTTTGTGGCTTGTTTAATTGTTTTCTATATATTTTTTTTAATTTCTCTGAACGATCATATTTTTTTGTTATATGACATTAGGTCCATATACCGCAAATTATGGACGTACGGTTGAAGAGTCCAAGTCAATTATTTGTATTATTGACGTTCATTAATCGTTAATAGGCACGCGAAAAATTGCCCTTATTATTTTTTGAAAATACACACGAAAAAATTATATATAATAAAAAGTGTAATTTATGTTAAAAAATTGGACATGTATTTATGACTAAGATTAAATGTGATTTAATCAATAATTTGTGCGCGTTTAATTTTTTTTTCTACGGGAAATCAATGAATTTTTGAATCACATATTATGATGAATAGTAATAACAAGTTCATCATATTTTTGGTATGCTTTGTAGTAACGCATATTTATTATTCTAGCATGTTCTATCTTTAATTCTTAAAATTACGTAGATGCCTATATTTAACAATAAGACATCTTCAAACAGAATATCAAAATTACATGTATTTAAATATGTATATTTACTAAAATTTAAAATGGGAATAATGTATTCATATTACAAATTTTAGACATTTATAGTGTAATAGAAATGTAGACCACAATTTTGTCGTGGTGGGCACGCGCGTATATGCCAAGCCGCCCCTGGCTGTGCGTTACCTGGCAGTTGTCGGGGTCTGGGCGGTAGCTGCCGGCGTCGCAGCGCCCGCCCACCTCCACGGGCGGCGGCTGCGGCTGGCCGGGGTTGGGCGGCTGCGGCTGGCCGGGGTGGGGCGGCTGCTGGGGCGGGGAGGTCGTGGTGGTGGCGGGCGGCTGCCACGGCGGTCGCGTGGTCGTGCTGGGCGGTCGCCACGGCGGCTGCGTCGTGGTGGTTGTGGTGGGCGCGGCCGTGGTGGTGGTGGTGGTTGTGGTCGTGGTCGTGCTGGGCGTAGTGGATGGCCAGTTCGGCACCCAAGGGGTGGTCGTGGTCCAGTGTTCGTGGCTACCGCCTCCACCTGGGGATGGGCGTGGCTTATTTAATTTCTTTGGATTCTGGTGTAGATGAGAACTAGTAGTATTGTACTACTGCGCTTTAAGTTAACCAATTTGTTCTTTTGTGTTAAGAGACATTGGCGAAGAACTAATTCCACCACAAGGAAAATGTACTTTAACAGAAGTATCATTTCTAGGTGTCTATTTACGATTTCCGCACTGTGAATTGTTCAAATGAAAGAATTTGAAAAAGAAAACCTTGAATAGGTAAATAAAGGAACTGCCTGAGGCGACTGACCCAATTGCATAGGGCATCGGGCCTTTCAAGATGGCAAAGGCTTCATGAAAGAACTGTGACATACCACATATCGGCATCATTCGTTACATCCACAATTAGTAAAAAAATGAAAACGCTAGTTTCGTCCTGACATTTTGATGGTTCATTTCTTGTTGCTGTTGTTTCATATTTATGCAATAATGGTTCTAATGGACGAGCGGCGACAAAAGACCCGAAGAGTAAAGGTCAAAGGCACTCGGGCTCTTCGATCATTATAATCAGTTAACGCCCGTGGTACATACAAGATTTTATTGTTTACGTAATTTTAATCATTAAAATTTACTTACTAATTAACTCAATGTTAACTTGACTCGGTTTGTCTTTCAATATTTCCCTTCCATAATTCCTTTTCATAATTCCCTCCATAAGTTAACATGTAGCAACATTCAACAGTTTTCTTATTTCCGTCCTAACCACGATCCTGTCGATTACGGCAAGTTATGCAGTGTCTATTGAGCTCCGTATCGAAGGCAATATCAAGCAATTGAATTGAATAGAATTTGCCTTATTTTACGTGGCGAGACTCAGGCCATGAGGCCTGCTCTTCCGTCTGACCACGCAAATTCCGTTACGCTCCTTTCACCAACCATGGGAGAAAAAAGGTATTCTTTGGGCGATGAAACAGGCGATTTGAATTTAGCTCAGAGGCATCATTTAGGCTTGAGGATCTTTTACAGGCAGTAAATGTACTAACATGGGACAGCCGGCTTTACTTCCCCTCCGAAGGATTTTTAAATCAAAAATACACGGCTTCGATCGGGTTTGAACCCGCAATCTTGGGTATAACAGCCCGGTACGCTAACCGTTACACCATCGCCGTCGCAATAACGTATTATTAAAAAATGAAAAAGATTGATTGCGCCCCTGGAGAAGATTAGCATTCCGCGCCGTGGCCTCACCTCCTCCTCCGCCGTCGTCGGTGGTGGGGGCGGCGGGCGGCGGCGGCGTGGGCGGCTCGGGCGGCGGGGAGCAGTCGCCCGGCGGGGGCTCGCCGTCGGGCAGGCGGCCCAGCACGCGGTTGAGCGCGCGCAGCAGCGGGAAGGGCTCGCGGCAGCACAGGTTGCGGAAGTCGTCCAGGTCCATCGTCCACGCCATCGCGCCGCCGTACCCCATGTTGCGGATGAACTTGCCCTGAAGAGGAAGCGCGGGCCCTTAGCCGGCGGGGGACTGACGCCTGGGGCGGGCGCGGGGACGGGTGCTGGGGCGGGTGCGGGCGCTGGGGCGGGGGCGGGGGCTTGCAACCCCCAGGAAAGGGGACAAACACACAGAGCGCGGGGCGACGCAACGCCACGCGGACTGGCGCGATTGGTTGAAAAACGGCGCAGATGAAAGCACGAGAGTTAATTTTGTATGAATATATATATATATATATATATATATATATATATATATATATATATATATATATATATATAAAGAAAGTCGTGTTAGTTACACTATTTATGACTCAAGAACGGCTGTACCGATTTGGCTGAAAATTGATGAGCAGGAAGCTTAGAGCCAGGAGACGGACATAGGATACTGTTTATCCCGTTCGACAGCGTTCCTGTGTGAGAACGCACGTTTCTGCACGTTTTCGCACGGTTTCGCGTGATTTCGCTTGTTAGCGATCATTGTTGCCTGTTGTAACCCATTGTTGTAACGCCGCACTGATAACAAGGCGATAATGATAGCCGCCTTTCGTTCGCCGTTATATTTATATATAGTCGTGTTAGTTGCACTATTTATAACTCAAGAACGCCTGTACCGATTTGGTGAGCAGGAAGCTTAGAGCCAGGAGACGGACATAGGATACTGTTTATCCCGTTCGTTCCTGTGTGAGAACGCACGTTTTTGCACGTACGCAGTGCCACAAGGATAGTACAGTTTCTTACAGTGAGTGCGATGCGAGAAAAAGATGGGACCGGCTGTTAAGGCGGAACAGAGTTCGTCGGGTCAGCTAGTATGCATTTAAAATGGAAGGATTTAAGTCGTGGACGGAGAGTGAAAGAATGCAATGTTTTCAGGGGGGCAGCAGCATGGGGAGAATCACCGTATACTTCCCCTAAAAATTCGCGACAACGAAAAACTTTTCAGGTTTGAATGAACAGAAATGGGTTATAAAATGAATGTAAATACTACTACTGTAACATATATCCATTGCCTGGTCAATTTCTTCCCATATCTTGGTAATAACTCCTCTGTTCAGATGGCGTTGGTATTTATTCTGCCAAAATTGCGGCCATATCGTTAATTAACAGGTCCCCGTCCATGATCGCACGCTGGTGGGTTCAGATCGCGGGCAGTTCGCGGGAATTCGTGCGGAAAACAAACAAACTTGACTGTTGCAAATTGCGCCGCGCCGCACCGCTTGGCATGATGCTAGTGCTCACAGACATACAGGAAATTCTTCCTGCCGCGACGCGTCGCGTCCTTTGCGTTTCTACCCTAAAGTGGTGATTCTACTCTTGTGCCGTCTTGCAGGCAATACAAGGCAGACTGTCAACGCCACTGAGAAATCGCACGGACTCGCTGGTAGACGCGCTTGGCCAAAAAGATTACGATGGTGTTAACGCGTTAAACAGATACGGTTCTTTCATGTTCATTCTATTGTTATAAATAACACATTCCCACGAATTCGTCAATTCCCACACATTCGTCAATTTTTTTATCCTGCAGAGGCAAACTTTAAGTCGAGCTGCCGCAACTAAGTGACATTACCACCCCTCATTGCAATCTGGACCTCTTTTCTCCACAGTTCTAATGGGGAGTTGATAGGCCCTTGCGTTGGTCAGGCCTGCGCAAAGAGCTGGATTCGGGGAATCGCTGACCGGAAGTGTCGCCGGGGCCACTTCCTCCACAGACCCCTCTCTCCTTGCAACTCTCCTCACTGAGGACGCCTCGCGCACCCCTCTGAAGTATGGACCTTTCCTTCCAGAAGTGGCCTTGAAGTATTGCGCGTGGTGTCAGAGGGAACCCGTGAGCCCGCGCTACCCTGGGCAGTGGCCCTTATGTCCCCGCTTTCAACAGGTCTGGCCTCGACTAAATCTAGGAAGAAGACTGACGATAGGGCGAAACGAAACATAATAAGGACACTGGACACTGGAAGTTATGCCATTTTTTCTAACAAAATAGCCGATTTTTGTTTACTTTAGCTACAGTTCTTGACACTTAAATCACTTTCGTTTTCTTGTAACCTGCCTGTTGTCCCAAAATTATGTATGCTCCTATTTTCCTCTGAAAAAGGCCTACATACTCACCTTCTCTTTGACGGAATCAGGATCTTCGAAGCCGACCCATTGATCGCCCTTGAAGGCGTAAGGACCAGTGGCGCCATATTGGTCTCGACGAACCATCCATCTTTCTTTCCTCACTGCAACATTCAACAGAGTCATCATTACTTTTAAGTTCAGGAACTAATGTTGTAAAAGAAATCATGCAAAAATGAATAATACTACAATATAAATTTTAAGGACTCTGATGTTATCGGTTTTATAGTTAATAATGTGCAAGTCTCTTTACAGAGACACTTTAATACTATTTCAGTAATTTTTTATTCATTAGCTCTAAACATATTAAAATGAGTTTCCCATGTGAGAACATCCACAGAACCACAGATATTTGTGTAATGACTTTTAATATTGACAACTTTTCTATGAAATCCTCTTTAATAGTTTAAACTGTTTAAAAGAGTCTTTTATGATACAAGCTTTGAAAAAGACCCTTAGTAGGGTCGAAACGTCAAAATAAAATAAAATACAGAATAATAGTATAATGTGTCTGTTTTCAAAAAGATCGAAATAAGCAATGGTGGATAAATGCAAGAGGGAGGGTGCTGACCGCGCTCGCAGATCTCGAAGTAGGCGAGCATGCCGGGCTGGTGCGTGTAGTTGCCGGCGTCGCCGGGGCCCTCGGCGGGGGCGCCCAGGTCGACGGCGTCGGGCGACGCCAGGCGGTAGCTCTGCCCGTAGAACGGGATGCCCATCAGCAGCTTGCGTCGCGGCGCCCCGCGCCCCACCAGGTACTCCAGCGTGAAGTTCTGCGCACACGACCACTCCGTTGTTTCATTGGTGCACAAAGCCCTTTGCACTACGGGAGACTTCACGATCTCCATTTATTTGGACACGCTTCTTTTGATGTTCTAACGGTGGGATTTTGTTCAAAATGCCTGCTGCTAGTAGTAGCAAACAAATCTAGTTCTAAGAAGATGGATAGTTAAAAATTTACTTCAGAGGCATTAGTTAGATTTAAGGTTCTTATCTACGTCGCATTGAATAAACAGCTTCACCTCTCCTCCCTTCTTGTTCGCAAATTTGAACCCAGGCAAAGCCGTATATTCTGGGTGTGACTAATAAACAATTATCAAATTTTCAATGCAAAATATTTACGTTCAGAATGAGTTAATAACTTTTTTGACCGAACAAAATTTTAATCTAAGAGTGAAGTATCAAAGTGATAAGCATTTATGTTTTGCGTCATGTTTTCGCGTAAGCAACTTGAAGTATTACATTTTTAAAATTGAATTTTAATCATTGGTTTCTATGATACGTTACAAATACTGATTTCAAATATTTCTACAGTATTTCATTTCATTAATTTTAAATATTGCCAAGTAAGATAATAAAAACAACAAAACAGTATCTAGTATTTCAATTATTAACAAGCAAGATAAATATTAGCACACAAATTCATCTTTATAATAAATAATAATATATTCTTAATAAATGTTTTGGGAAATTGGTTCCTTGCCAGAATATGATACTTACCAACTTATGATACCAAAAGTTAAGTTGTTTTTAAATGAACATTTTAAAAAAACAAGCATAGCATAGAAGTATAAAACAGCTGTAGGATTGCCACGCACCGTGTTGTACTGCGGGAAGGTGTCACCGGTGCGGTAGTACAGTGGGGCGACGTGGCCGGTGCGGCGCTCCCAGCTGCCGTGGTAGTCGTACGTCATCACCGTCATGAAGTCCAGGTGGCGGCCCAGCTCGGGCAGGTCGTACGCCTCGTCGATGACCTCGCGGTAGCCGGAGATGGCGGCCGCCAGCACCAGCGGCGGCTCCTGCCGCTGGAACTCCGCCGACAGCTCCTGCGCACGGCGGCGGTGAGGCGTCATCACAGCGTTTCAAATAACGTTCTCTCACGGGTTTACGTTTACAAAACATTTAAGATCCGTACCTTACATTTTCGTTAGCGGAATGTTCAGAAAACGCAACCCGTCTGCACAGTTGTACGGCGGGTTGCATAACTTCAAAGCTGAATATGCCTATCTTTTAGTTGAAATTTCAGCAGAATTGACACAAGTTTGATATAACATTGGAAATATAAACCTATAAAAATGTGGAATCAATTAAGTCCTCACGAAATTGTTTGCAAAAACACCAAACTTTTTTGATTTGGTTTCAATATATCCCAGTAGATTTGAGTAATAACAAAAAAAATTGCTACAAATTATGTAACGCTTTAATCGTCGATCTTTACAGAGTACGCATGAAATAATTTTAATTTCTGAAAGAAATAGTAATATTGTAAACAAGCACCCTTGATAATGAAGTGGCCTCTTTCCCAAGTGCCCTTACACGTTCCTCTTTGATGCTCTAAGTATCTGAATAAAATAAACTCCACACATCTCTCCGTAACAATGAGAAGATTTTATCCCCTTTCGGAATGAGTATTAATTATTAAAAAATAATTAATTAATTTCCAATAGATCAATTTTATTGTTCGATTAACATATACTAATTAATTGTCCTGAATTAATCAATTAATCTAACATTAGTTTTTTCACGTGTTTTAAATAACACTTGAAACGTTAAAATTATTATAATTTTTTTGTTTGTACATGTAATGTCAAAACAAACTAAAATGAAAGTTAAGTTATTGCACAAGATATAACGAAAATATTAGTACATACATAAAGAATTTTCATTTTATCACTTAGCTATCATGAAACCAATGGCTTGCGTATCTCTTTATCGTGTAGTCGGAGGGAGATAAATAGACAACGAATTTCGTTGCTAAAGTTTGAGCGTAGTAGGCTAATTTTATATTTTGTTTTACATGGAAATTAAAATATGAAATAAAATAATCCAGCTAAATAATCGGAAAAACTAATCAACGAGTATATTAGTCGGTGTAACAGCAATCGACTCCAATGTTTCGATGAATCGTGTAAAATAATGTATTGTCGTAACAAATCGCAATTGCATCGCCCATTCCTATTCCCCCCAGAGTGAGGGGGCGTGAGGGGGCGTGAGGAGGTGTGAGGGGGCGGGCGGGGGCGGGGGGGGTTTGAGGACTTGAGACTTGAGGGGGGCGGGGAGGGGAGGCATGAGGAGGCGTGAGGAGGCGTGAGGGGGGGGGGGGGGGGGGGGGCAGGGCGGAGGGGATTTGAGGGGACTTGAGAGAGCTTGAGAGGGCTTTAGGGGGCTTTCGGGAGCGTGAGGGGGCGTGAAGGGGCATGAGAAGCCGTGAGGGGGCGTGAGGGGGCGTGAGGGGACGTCAGGGGCGTGGGGGGCGTGGGGGCGAGAGGGGGCGTGAGGGGGCATGAGGTGGCGTGAGAAGGCGTGAGAAGGCGTGAGGGTGTGTGAGAGGAAATGAGGGGGCGTGAGGGGGCGTGAGGGGGCGTGAGAGGGCGTGGTGCGGAGGTACGCACCTGCACCAGCTTGGAGAAGTTGGGCTTGTCGGAGGCCGGTCCGCGGGCGCAGTTGCTCTGCCAGCAGCGCGGGTAGTGCCAGTCGAGGTGCAGCCCCTTGAACTTGTGGCGGCGCAGGAAGGCCACCGTCTGCGCCACGAAGTTCCTGCGCGCGGCGCCGTCGCTCACCAGGCGCGAGTACTTGTCGCCCACCGAGTCCGTCCAGCCGCCCAGCCCCAGCAGCACCGCCAGCGGCGACCCGCGCTGCCGCGGGCCCGGCAGCGACGTCAGGCGCTGGTAGAAGTCTGCGCACCACACGCGCGCCCTTCAGCTTCCACGCGTTCCTTCAATGTCTCACCGAATCAACTAAGCATTGATTAAGGGGGACGTAGAGGGATTACGGGGAAAAAATCGAATTTTGGTTTTTATTCACATTTCCCCCCCCCTATATTTTAGTACATTCTCCCAAAGTTTTGCGGCAACCAGAATACGGGAAGATCTTTAAAATTTAAATAACGTCTCAGCATAGCACCAAGTTGTAAACTTGATGTAGGTATGTGAAAAGAAGATAGAGATGAGAATGTTGACAGTGGATTCAGAATAACACATTTGTAAATCCTTCTTGAAGCTATTACTAAAAATATTGTTATTGTGTAACAAATGATAAACTATTTTATTTGTTTACCATTTTTTCCGAAACATAAAGGTTTTGATGACAACGATTTTGACGTTCCGAAAATGACTCTCCAACCTTTGCAAGGAATTTTCCGAAACTTTTATTTTATATGATAAATGCATCATTTGCTCAAAAGCTATTCAACGTATAATTTTCAAATTTTGTAAATATTTTCACTATATAAAGAAAAGTATTTTTGTATAATGATATTTTCAAATATTGCTTAGTTTCACCACGGAAATTTTTGAACTCTTTTTCTGCTACTAATAATTGATGAATATTCATTAATTAACATCTTACAAATTATAACTTATGCCGCAATTTCCTTACACTTAGTAAGTATGTAAGTATCACACCGACGGGGCACTGCCCGAGCTGGGGCAAGCTCTAACGTCCTGTCCGAATTCACTATTTGTGTAGTGTAGTGTACTGCGCGTAAGAATAAGCGTGTGCCTTTAAGGTAGCATTCATGCATGAAAGAATAAGATAACATTTAAGGTACCTTACTGTTTGGAGAATCGACTGGAAACTACCGATCAGAGCAGCCGGCCGCTAGAATTCTCCTCTAGACAGCGACTGAATTCGACCTAGCTGAAAAGCTAGTGACGAAAATCCTGCCGCCGTCAGGACTCGAACCTAGGACCTCCCGGTCAGAGGCGCTGCAGTGACATCAGTTGATGCACTGAGCTACCGCTCCCGGTATGAACACATGAAAGTTATTAAGAGAATCATCTCCTGTTTTCCGCAAACGACACGTGGATGATATACGCTCTGTTCAATATTAAGCTATTCGTGTAAGTACAAAATAAATGTACATGTTTGAGAATTCTGTCGTCTTGCTCATCACGACGCTACACCAAGTGGTCTGAGTTGGGAGTCGCGGCGCCGTTACTCACTGTAGTCGATGTCGAGGCGCGGGTCGAAGGCCACCGGCGCCAGCGTCTCGGGGTCCAGCGAGGCGTACGCGTACACCACGTGCGTGCACAGGCGCGTGTCCACGTGCTCCGGCGCGAACTTGACGCCGTCAGGCCGGTACCACGCCCAGTTGGTGAAGTAGCACACCACCTTGTAGTCTTCCTCTGCGAAGGCGAGCACACACCAAAAATAACAATACAGTTTGGCGATGGAAATTGCTCGAGTTTTGGTAGAAATATCAGGAAATGAGAGGAGAATATGGGTATGTACGAAACTGCAAATATTATCACAATGTTTATGGATGTGTGGTTATTCCTTTTAATTCCAAAGAAAGTAATGCGCAGTTCCCGAAATTTAAGGGGCAGTCATGCAGCTTGAGAAATTCTTTCATAAAACTAGGGGCAGAGTTACTTTGTTCAGCGCGGTAAATCCAATCTTACTTTGAAGAATTCTCTCAATAAAACACACCACAAAAGCTGCGATTTGTCAAAAAAAATATCTAAATATTACTATACAACTCGTAACCGACGAACCAATTTCAATATTGAATTAATCATGATTAAGTTATGGTTACTTTACGTCTGTTAATGTAAATAAACAGAAGAATGAATTGATAAATAAAAGAATTAGTTAATAAAAAGGCGAATGATCTAGTAAATAAATTTTACTTTTCCTATGGTACTACAATCCTTGGACTAACATCAAAGATCATGAGGGACAAACCATTTGGTGTTGTGATCTCTATCATAAATCTTACGGATGATTGTACGAGCTGGTTGAGGAAGGAAAGATTGCGCACGGCTTAGGCATGATGGTTTAGAGAACTTAACTGCCTGGAATTGATCGAACAAGATCTCAAGAAAATACCGATTACAACAGTCGGTCTATAAAAGTATCGTGATGCAACATCGTTTGACCTTCCTACGTATCTGAAGTTGAAAATACGCCTACTTAGGACCTAGAACACATCCTGGCCCACAAAGCTTCAATTGCACACACGGAATAACGTATACTAATTCTCCAGGTAACTAATAAATTAATTAACGACCTAACGACTAAATTAATGAACTAATTAATGAATAAAGAAAGGAATGTACGTACTAGAAAATTAATGAACGTTGAAATGTTTGAATACGTGAATGAATGGATGAATATTTTAACGAACGAGCGAACGAATAAGCCAACATATGAATTCACGTGTGATTCAATGAGTGAGTGAACGCTGAAACTCAAACTAGTATATACGCTAACGCTCTTCATAACTAATGAATTAATTAACTACCTAATGACTAAAAGAATTTATGAATGGATACACTGAACAAAGACACGAATATAAATGATCTTGGCTGTCCGGGTGACGCCGCGTCGAAGGCTGTGTTGCCGACGTTTCGACCATCTTTTCGTGGTCTTCCTCAGGGCTGGTCTGCCAGGTGCTGCTGGCCTGAGGAAAACCACGAAATGATGGCCGAAACGTCGGCAACACAGCCTTCGACACGACGTCACCCGGACATCCAAGATCATTTATATGACTGGCCGCGGAAGCCTAAGACTTCACAAAGACACGAATGTACGAACTATCAAATGAATAAACGCTCACTGGTTTTAATGAGCGACCGGATGGATGAATGGATGAATATTTGAACGAATAAACGAATGAAAACCCGACTGACTGAGTGAATGAATCCTCAAGCTCAAGATACATATGTTAACGCGCTTGATAATTAATAAATTAATTAGCTACTGAACGACTAAAGGAATTAATGAATGGATGAATTAAAAAAAGAAACGAATGAACGAAGTACCAAATGAATGAACGGTCCCTTGCTTAAACGAATGAGCGAATGTATCGATGAATGTTAGAACGCAGAAACGAATGAACTCCCGACTGACAGAACGTGCGAGAGACCTTTCAATCTCCAGCTATATACTCTCCAGCTTTGACAGCACTAAAAAAATTAACATTTAATTAATAAATAAACGGCCACATTTCTAAATAAAATGAATAAACGATCCCTCGTTCCCTCAGTTGGCTACAGTAATAAATTAACATTTAACTAATAAATGAACGGCCAAATTAGTAATGAGCGACCGTGTGACTGAAGGAGCAAACGGAAAGACTCACCGTCCACCTTCTGGCGCTCGCTGGCGGGCGGGGCCGCGGGCGGGGCGGCGGGCGGGGCGGCGAGCGGGGCGTAGGCGGCGCCGTAGGCCGGCGCGTAGCGCTGGCGGCACTCGGCGCGCGCGTCCTGCACGCAGAAGCCCGCGCGCGCGTCGAACATCTGGTCGTGCGGGCAGGAGCGCAGCAGCGGCGCGCGCCCGCGGGCGCACACCACGAAGCGCCCGCAGTCCTGCGGGTCCGCCAGCACCGCGTCGCCCGGGCACGTGCGCGGCAGCGCCGCCGGCCCTGCCAACACAAGCCAACGCGTCCAGCCAACACAAGCTCACGCGTCCAGCCAACACAAGCCCACGCGTCGAGCCAACACAAGCCCACGCGTCCAGCCAACACAAGCCCACGCGTCCAGCCAACACAAGCCCACGCGTCCAGCCAACACAAGCCCACGCGTCCAGCCAACACAAGCCCACGCGTCAGCCAAGCCAACACAAGCCCACGCGTCGAGCCAACACAAGCCCACGCGTCCAGCCAACACAAGCCCACGCGTCCAGCCAACACAAGCCCACGCGTCGAGCCAACACAAGCCCACGCGTCCAGCCAACACAAGCCCACGCGTCCAGCCAACACAAGCCCACGCGTCGAGCCAAAACAAGCCCACGCGTCCAGCCAACACAAGCCCACGCGTCCAGCCAACACAAGCCCACACGCGCCGGCGTCACGGCGTGCCACGCGCTCGCGCATTACAGTGCAGACCCTCTCTCCCTCACTCATAATAGTTAATTATGCACCAAGGGAGTTATAAGGGAGCGGTGACACGAAGCCAGAGGGCATTTGCCCCGAGGACATGCAATACTTTATTTTTTTCCATAATTTTAATGATTCAGGTTTACTTGTTTACTAAATAACTAGTTGCTAACTCCACTCTGTTTCTGTTTTAATATTTCCCTCCCGTAATTACCTCCATAATCGAACGTGCACACGTGTACCTTGTCCAGTGAATAGCAAAAGAAACTAAATAATGCAAAATATCAATTTATTCGAAAATCTGTTCCTTTACCCTCGCTCATGCACTCATGTGTACTGTTTGGGAAGTCGTTAATTACCATCTTTTTTATTATCAGAACGAGTCCCATGTGACTTGTGCTACCCCTTAAGCAACGAGGATATTTCTGTGTATTTGAGGGGAAAGGCTAAAGATGTTTTGTCTAGCCGACTTAGTGTTTCCTGATAAACAATTTTTTATTTATGCTGAATTGAAATTTTACTTTTATTTGACCATTTACTTCTTATAATGTATTCGATTGAGATACTGAATGGATTCCATTACTACAGAAATTAGTAAAAAAATCTTTGTTTTTGAATATGAGTCATCGGCTTCGGGAGAAATCGAGTCCCATGACCCCCTCCCTGGTGCACTTAAGATATCCTAAGCAAGGCACATTTCCGGTGGCGATATCCACTATATATCGCCCTGAGTGGTTTGACACACGGAGATACACACCTGTTCGTAGCCAGCAGATGCAACAACAACGGTATGCTGCACACGGGCAGCGAAAATCGGCTCAAACACGAATTCTTTTTGCCCTGGCAACGTGGACATTTACTAGATAACTATACACACAATTCACTTAATGAGACATCATTTCAATTTAATATTTCCCTTTTTTAAAACAAAGGCATTAGAGATTCTATGCGCAACGAAGCGTACAGCAATGAAATGCAATCTCAATGTTCTGCGCATGCACGGAAGGTCGAGATGGCTGTCCACTGTTGTTCGCTCGCCGTACTTAAAATCTCTAGTTTTTGATTGATTTTTTCGTGTTTCCGGTCACGTCAACTGCTTTGGTCATAAGTCCCGTTAGTGTAGTGCATGTTTTTTCTCGGGAGATGGCGGTGAACTTCCCCTACTGGATGGCGAGATCCGGCGCCGACCTACCGTCGGCTAGTGGGATTTCCCCCTAACCAGGACTCTCGCACCAGCGGGGCACCGCCCCAGCCGGGACAAGCTCTAAGCTCCCGACCGGTCTCCAGGCATATGTGGTAGTGTAGTGCATGTTAGTGTAAGTGTGTGTGTAAGGGGAGAGGACGGGACAAGGAATGGGAAGGACAGATCGCGCGCGGTCCGTGGCCCGTTTCGTAGGGTACTGCTCCGGCATTCGCCTGGTGTTGATGGAGAAACCACGGAAAACTACCGATCAGAGCAGCCGGCCGCTAGAATTCTCCTCCAGACAGCGACTGAATTCGACCTAGCTGAAAAGCTCGTGTCGAAAATCCTGCCGCCGTCAGGATTCGAACTTAGTAGGACCTCCCGGTCAGAGGCGCTGCAGTGACATCAGTTGATGCACTGAGCTACCGCTCCCGGTTTAAAATCTCCAGTGATTCCAACTACGCTAACGGTGTTGTGAGTGAGCTTACCGCTGGGGCAGTCGACGAGCTGCGGCCAGTTGCACTGTGCGAGCGCCGGATCGAAGTAGAGGCCGTCGGGGCAGGTGTAGGTGTGGCGCATGCCCCACTCGCAGCGGTAGTAGAGGCCGCAGTCCTGCGGGTCGCGCAGCAGCCCGCGGCCCGAGCAGTTGCTGAAGGCCGTGTCCACCAGCACGGGTTCTGCGGCGGGCGGCGCGGGCGCCCCCGACGGCGGCGTGGCCGACGACGGCTCCGACGCTGCCGCACACACGGGAACGCCATTGTTGAGACAGAGAGACAGATAGAGGGACAGAGAGAGAGACAGATAGAGGAACAGAGAGAGAGACAGATAGAGGGAGAGAGACAGATAGAGAGACAGAGAGAGGGACAGAGAGATCAAGAGAGACAGAGAGAGACCAAGAGAGAGAGACAGATAGAGGGACACAGAGAGAGAGACAGATAGAGGGAAAGAGAGAGAGAGACAGAGTGACAGAGAGGGACATATAGAGGGAGAGAGAGAGAGACAGAGAGAGACCAAGAGAGAGAGACAGATAGAGGGACAGAGAGAGACAGGGAGACAAAGAGAGAGACAGAGATACAGAGAGAGACAGAGAGGGACAGAGACAGAGAGACAGAGAGAGACAGAGAGACAGAGAGAGACACAGAGAGAGAGAAAAAGAGAGAGACAGATAGAGGGACAGAGAGAGAGGATTGATTGATCGATTGTTAATGACACCGAGCATGTCAATTGCTTAGGCCATTAATTCCTTAAGTGTGGTGCATGTTTTATAATGGGAAGTGGCAATGATCTTCTCCCGCTGAATAGCGAGATCCAGCGCCGACCTAGCTGATGGCTTGCGTGATTTTTCAAGTATTTATTTAAGTATTTATTTATTTAATTTACGTCAAAAACAGTTAAAACTGTGTGTGACGTGCTATGGTGAGAGGTGAATTCTGTGCACGTTTTCAAAATTCTGTGATCCCTACACTAAGCCATTTACTACTTGAATTTTGAATACAGAAAGAAAATGAGCGTTTTTTTTTGCAAGGATTATTAACAAAATATTCGCTCCAATGTAATAAAATCTATTTTCAAGGGTAAATCAGCAATAAATTTGGGCTCCAGTCCCTCATCATGTCCTTCCTCAATGAATAACACTTCTTGAAACATCATGGAGAACGATAATTTGAATAACTATATTTCCCACTGAAGGGGCCATCTCAGTATTTGCTCAAAGGATCAGGGAAACTGGACGAGAAACCTGATCGAAACCTGAATCGAAACATCTGATTCCTCAACCATGCATCTCCCGCCGGCGGGGCACCGTCCCAGCCGGGACAAGCTCTAAGCTTCCGACTGGTCTCGCAACATGTGTGGAAGTGTAGTGAACGTAAGTGTAAGTATGTGTAAGTAATGGGTGAGGATAGGACAGATAAAGGGGAAGGAAATATCGGGCGCAGTCCATGGCTTCTTTGTTAGTCATTCCCATGGTGTTTATCGGAGAAACACGGAAAATTAGCGATCAGAGCAGCCGGCTGCTAGAATTCTCCTGACAGCGGCTGAATTCGACCTCGCTATGAAGCTAGTGTCGAGCATCCTGCCACCGTCGGGACTCGAACCCAAAGACCTCCTGGTCAGCAGCTCTGCAGAGACCTGGATTGTTTCCCTGAGCCACCTATGCCGGTTTAAGAGAGTTAATGGTTGATTGATTACGGCAACTATTATGTAATACTTGCAGAGCACGTGACATAAATATCTTCTGCGTCCACCTTCACCTTCCAGAGGAAAAAATTCGACAAGTGTGTCTGGCACACCTGCTCACGAGTGGCGCGGCGTCCTTACGAGCATCGGGAGGGTTATGTAAAGCGCTGGCGACGGCGCCCGAGCAGCGCGTCGCAAAGGCCGATTGGGATCCGCCTGGCCGCCGAGGGAGGCCGCGCCGCGCGGTGACAGCGAGCTGTCTCTGCGCCGGGCAGTGGGTGGGGCTGGGTGGGGCGGGGCGGGGCGGGGCGGGGCGTGTCGGGGTTTGGCGGGGCGGGGCGGGGAGGGGGCGGGGCGGGGGGGCGGGGAGGGGGGCGGGGAGGGGCGGGGAGGGGCGGGCGGGCGGGGGAGGGGCGGGGCGGGGCGAGGCGGGGAGGGGCGGGGAGGGGCGCGGCGGGGCGGGGCGTGGAGGGGGGATGGGGGATGGGCGGGGAGGGGGGGCAGGGCGGGGCGGTGACGGGGCGGGATGGTGATGGGGCCAGGAGAGGAACGGGATCGGGCGAGAAGGAAGAGGAGCCGGGGGGCGAGAGCGGGAGAACAGGACGCGCGAACTAGTCCCAAAGGAACAAACGGACGCGCAAAACAAAACGATGAAAAATAATATATCTGAAATTTTTGCGTGATGCGTGACAATTCGGAGGTAAAGAAGTTTTTGCGTCGCTGTTTGTTGAAAGTTATACAATTGTGATATTTGAAATTAGGATGATTTAGTTTAAGCACTACAATAATAAAAAAAACAACTAATCCATCAAAAAATTCTTTTTTCAAAGAAATCGATGATGAATGTTCTTTACCTTCATAAAAATAGTCCAGAAAGATAACTGAAAAATCATTTGATGAAAAACAAAATATTCGAATTATTTCATTTAATAACATGAGTGATTTCAATAGCACTTAACAATTCTACCTCTACAGTTTTATTTGTTCGTATTTTCTACGCTTACATTTTTGTTTTACTTCGTCAACTGATGATTTCGTTTGATGGGAAGCCATCGTTGTTGTTCGGGCGCACTGTACGGGCGTGGCAGAACGGGGGCGGGGCGCAGAGGAGTGGGCGGGGCCCGGCGGGGGCGGAGCTGGAACGGGGCGCAGCTGAGGGGGGCGTGACGAAGCAGGAGCGTGTCGCAACTGGGAGGGTGGGGCGAGGGGGTTGCGCAGCTGGGTGGAGCGTGAGGAGGGGGTGGCGCCTCCGCGCTGGCGCTGACAGCGTTATTATTAAGACGCGCGCGGAGTGAAGCAGCGCGCCGGAAAAGTGGGGCGTGGGCGGCGGCGGCGTCTCGCGTCTCCGCCTGCCTGCGTCAGCCGGAGGGGCTGCCCCGCCCACCGCCCTCCCTGCGCGTCACGCCCACGCCCTCGCCCCGTCCGCTCGCCCAGGGACCCGGAGCCACGTGCTTTACCTTTTGGGATTTTCATGGGGGGAGCGTATTGGTCATGGGAGGCATCGTATCCGTTGTGGATCTGTCAGTGCGCTAGCTTTTCATCTCTGTGTATAGAGCGATTTTCCTAAGGATGAGCCAAAGTGACAGCTAGTGCTGCCAACATAACTGAAGGTTCTGTGGTCGTTGTGCCCTTCAGCCCATTAGACTCCATTCCTGCATTCATTCGTTTGCAGTTGGCTAACTTGGAAACCGCTTCCACGATTTTTTTATGTCCACGTCAACAATATAGTGCGCTGCGAGAAATAATTGATATTAGGAAGTGCAGTGTAATGTGCTCTTCTGTAAAATTCTTTTTTCTTTATATATTACATTGAATTTACTTTTTGTGTGATAAATATTATGTTTATTTTAAAACCGAGACTTGAATGCGAGATGCGTACCGGTGCACGTGTTTCCGGCTTAAAATCATTTTTCTTTCTATTTACATTCCTGGCAGTTTTCTTTTACTGATTGTGAGAGCATGTTAAGAGATTTTCCACATACGTAATTTAATTTAAATATTTCCAGGACTCATGTACGTGCATATACCTCAGCGAAACTCTTAGACGTCTGCATAGGGTTGTTTTCACAGGAGCCATTAGCACTTTACGAAGGGGCGTGGCTGAACAGCTGTCGCGGCGGAGGGATACTTCTCTGAAATACATGTGATGCTCACTTGTTTCCGCGAACTGTCACTTTGGCTCATCCTTAGGAAAATCGTTCTATACCGGGGTTCAAATCCAGGCCGATCCATGTGGAATGTGCAGTGTACAATACGGTAGGGTTTGTCTGTATCCTCCCATTTCCCCTGCCTCTCATTCCACCACTGATCTATATCTCCCTCCATCTTCGACAATATAACCTCGTTACTCGATTATTCGTATTACTCGATGAAGACTTGGCGATTCAGAGTCAAAATACACAAAATGCTTTTTAAATTGGAAATAAATTTTCTATATTCCTTTTCAACTTATTCGTTGTGCCCAGCTGTTCTGCACCTTTCTGGTAGCTTCCCTTGTAGATCAACTCTAACATGTTGGATCTGACGTAATATCACGCGGCTAGTGCTGGCAATGATACGGACGCCAGCAGACGATATGTAATGGGACTCCGAGGGGCTTCTAGAAAACTGTCATGAATACTGGTTCTTTGGACATGGTTAGAGTGGCATTCGCATATGTGCTTTTGCTATCCGTCTTTTATCCCCTTCCGTATATGAATATATTCTCGAATATTCAGTGGACAAATTTGGATAAGGAAATGCAGGGTCAGATTTAAGTTGGGTGACTGGAGATGTTGCCGAGAAGCTGGCCTCTATTACGGGGAATCGTAAGTTGTTAATAACCCATCACACATATATGTGTAGTATTTAATCGTTAAGCTATGCCTTATTTAAATAATCGTAAATGATTTAATTGTATTCTGGAAATATACTTAATATGGAAAAGAAAACCCCATATTTTATCATATAATGCTGTTTACCATAACTACAATTATGAGTAATTTTTGAAAAACTTAATTTATTAAATATTAATAACACCCATCTCGATCGGGTTTTTGTCCAGTTTCCCTGATCCATTGAGCAAATGCTGAGATGGCCCCTTGATTTGCTTCTGGACGTAAATGTAGCTTCACTGCGCGCACGTTTTGTTGAGCTTTCCTTTTTCTTGTAGTGGTAGTAGAGCTAAGGGTGAGTTAATATTTGTTAGCAATAGAAAAAAATCAAATTTGTTCGTTCGTTTACCGTTACAAATAAGTTTTCTGTAATTTGGCAACGAAAATATTTAGTTTTTGAAATGTTAATCTCTCGCTTTTATAATTTATTATTATTATTATTATTATTATTATTATTATTATTATTATTATTATTATTATTTCATCTTTCAACTATTAATAGTTAATTTATTGGGAATGGATTCTGAAACTCAAGAAAGCGTGCGCAGATGATTTTCTCCCCTATACGTCACATAGTTTTTGACTAAATGAATAAATAAACACTACGAAGCAAACAGAATATTCATATATTTATACATTTATAAAAAAAAATATTTTGTTCTAAATAGACCCTTAGAATGGATTAAGTGGAGATTCTAGACGCATAAATCCGGCTCTCGCTAAATTTCTTGCTTGAAAGGCACCACAATAGTGTAGTTTGATGAGTTATTTGAAAATAATGTAATCAATGAAACAGAAGAATTATTGTAATTGTACCTCAAAGGTATTTGTTCTCTGTGCCTTTGTGGTCACGTGATTACAAGTTTGACACACATTACCGGTTTTTTTAAAATTGAGTACTGTGGAAACCATGTAACTAATAAAAAAATTAATACATCGCAGACAAACAATTAAGCATTCCATCGCCACATCAAGCAAATCAAATGATCTTAAAAATATATGTTCACTATGTTTTGTTTATTTCTACAATAGTTATAGAATTCGACATAAGTGAATATAAATACTCTGGCATATTAATCGCCATAATTGACTAATGAGAGAGAACAACGCACGTCTTGTCAATTATTGCCAGTCAGTGTTACCAGGGATGTACCAACATACCATCGAAGGAAGTACAGTATTCTCCGATTTTTTAAATATTTCTAAAATGTAATTCAGTGTAAGAAATACACCCAAAAATGTTTCCTTGCTGCACCCGTCTTTTTTTGCATAGGTCTTACGGTCACTCACCCTTCCACGCGGATCTTCGCAAGCTTTATATTCCCGAGGCTAATTTTACTCGTTTGCAAATGACATCAAGAAGACATTCTACGGGGGGGGATGCTACCTCCAGTTTCCATTACAAAGAAGGCGAACGCGCTTTATTCTTTTGTGTTTTGTTTTTTTCACGAGGATGGATGAATGAATAATTGTACTACGTTTTTACTCTCTCTTACGCATTTAGATCATTCTTGTTTCCTTTCAACATAAAAAGCTTTTTTAAAAATAGTTTTGTCGAGCGAGGTCGATTTTAAAATATTCTAACTTGCGTTTCTGAATCCAAGTCAGTGACACGAACGTTTTAAAAATAGTCAAGCTAAGATATATTTTTGAGGCAATAATTAGTTAAATAATTTCAAATAATATGCTTTATAATAACTGTATGACAATGGATGCAATCATAAAATGCAATGACATACATTTTTAATATTTTTATTTAACTTCATTTCCTTATTTTTTAAACCATGATTAAGAGATTTCGCCGTTTCGTATCATGTGAAGTAACCCTAAGGCTTTTTCGTCAGGACATTTTGTATTACAAAATTAGAATTAATTGCCGTCAACCCGATTAATGAAGTCATTAAGATTTGTGTAAATGTCAGAAAGAGAGTTTCGCTTAGGTGTATTAAAACCTTCAAAAACATTTTTTTCTAGAGTTTCCAAATTATCCTAAAGGAAACCGGCTAAGAATTGATTTTAAGGGAAATTCCTTAGTATTTTCAGGATGGATCCGCAAAAAAATGTTCAGTTCCCCAGCAGGAGCCCGAAAAGTGTCAAATGACACCTCATTTAAAGACCACTGGTCGATCGGAAGAGGACTAACCCTGAGTGAAGGACAAACGAACGGACGGACGGACGGATAGACGCATGGAAGGATAGATGGATGGAAGAATGGATGGATGGACAAGCGCAGATTATTCGATTACTATAAGGATTTCTACTCAATGAAATAGGCGCTTACCATTTTCCCACAGGTTTAGATATTTGGCAAAAATATACTCTGAAAGAAAGCTTGGTGAAATGCATTAAGCGCATGACTAGCAACGTTCGATTCCTATAAAATTATTCATTCCAGAATTTATCTCAGGATCAAAAGTTGGCAGCGATTCTAGAATCGAATCGAAACAAAAGAACCGATTCCTCAAGGAATCTATTCACATCAGAACACCGTTCAACGCAAGTATCTATGGCGGAATCCAGATTTAGAAAAGACATCCGGCCGACATGATTTTTTTTCTTTACACAACGGAAAGGACGATCAAAACCTACGTGGTTATATTTAAAATATCTCGATAACACTTTGTGAAACCTTTTTGAACAATTACCCTGCACTCAGAAAAGCAAAAGTCGAATATATTTATTTGATTCGATTCCCGCCTTTTGGGATAGATTCCAGCAAGAATCGGGAGCAAAGGAATCGAACACTGATTGCATAGAAATCGAAATAAAAGAATCGCTTCCGGAGTCGAGTGCTCGAGCGGACGCCAGGACTCGAGTGCGCGATTGATTAAATGATTGATTTTTTCGTGTTTCCGGGCGCGTCAACTGCTCTGGTCATTAGTCCCGATAGTGTAGTGCAAGTTTTTTTCTCGGGAGATGGCGGTGATCGTCTCCCGCTGGATGGCGAGATCCGGCGCCGACCTACCGTCGGCTAGTGGGGTTTCCCCCTAACCAGGACTCTCCCACCAGCGGGGCACCTCCCCAGCCGGGACAAGCTCTAAGCTCCCGATCGGTCTCCCGGAATATGTGATAATGTAGTGCATGGAAGAGTAAGTGTGCGTGTGTAAGGGGAGAGGATAGGACAGGAAGAGGAAGGACAGATCGCGCGCGGTCCGTGGCCCGTTTGGTAGGGTACTGCTCCGGCATTCGCCTGGTGTTGATCGGAGAAACCACGGAAAACTACCGATCAGAGCAGCCGGCCGCTAGAATTCTCCTCCAGACGGCGACTGAATTCGACCTAGCTTGAAAGCTAGTGTCGCAAATCCTGCCGCCGTGGGGAGTGGGAACCTAGGACCTCCCGGTCAGAGGCGCTGTCGAGGGCGCGAGCAGGCAGCTCACCGAGCAGCGCGGTGCGGACGACGCTGAGCAGCGGCCACTGGTCGCCGTAGAGGCCGCGGAAGTCGTCCAGGTCCACCGCCCACGCCATGGCGCCGCCCAGCCGGTTGCGCTTGATGTACGACATCTGCGGGACAAGACAGTCTTGCAGGGGCGGCTCGGGAAAGAACTGGGATCAAGTTCATTTCAGGCTTTTTCTAAAGGGAGGCGATGCAAAGATAAATAACACGGGAATAAAAGCATGAGGAAAGGATTTGCTCACAGCCGTCGGTGCACAACAAAAGTGACACCTTTAAAAAAACAAACATCAGAGTCGAGTGAAGTGAATAATTATGTTTATAAAATAGTTTATTTTCTCTCTCTCCCTCTCTCTCTGTATATATATATATATATATATATATATATATATATATATATATATATATATATATATATAAACATAATTTTCTTCAACAAAATTTCAGGAGGTTTATGTAAACAAAGTGATTTACTGTAAATATCGGTTTTCTTATGAATTATGTCTATTTTATTTTGTGATAATGAATGCAAAAGGCACAACGTGTGAACAGTTGGATGTGAATCGCGCGGCAGAATTTTTAATTAAATCTTACGCAGTCATTGCTGTAAGCCAGCCACTTTCGACGAACGTAATAGAAATCAGTAAAGCAACAAATAACTAAATTATTAAAGGAGAAAGCAGCTGAATATTCGGTGTAAAATCGAGAGTCTTGGGTGGAGTAGGTAGTTAGAATAAAGTAGTAGTTAGAATATAGTAGTAGGTAGAATAGAGTAGATTATATTAGTAGGTATGTAGACAAATTCCCGAGCGTTCTGGTACTGAAAGGAATTTAAAACCTTTTAACCCGGTACAGAAAGCAACATTGCCTTTCGAAACGAGACGGGGCGAACGCACCTTGTTCGCGAGCGACTGCGGGTTGTCGTAGCCGACCCACTGGTTGCCCTTGACCATGTAGGGCGAGCCGACGTCGTCGTAGTCCACCGCCCAGCCGCCCTCCTCCTGCAGCTGCAGCACCTCCAGGTAGGAGAGGAAGCCCTTCTGCTGCGTGTAGCTGCCCTCGGCGCCGGCGCCCAGCACGGGCGCGCCCGGGGCCGCCTGCGCCGGGTCGGCCAGCGTGAAGGAGCGCCCGTAGAAGGGCACGCCCACCACCAGCCGCTCGCGCGGCGCGCCCTTCTTCAGCCAGTACTTCACCGCGTAGTCCTGCAAGCGCACGCGCCGCACCTCCTTTTAGACTACACTCGCAACGGTTACCTGTTCAGTTGTGAGGTTGAGGGTCGTATTTATGAAGCTCTGCCAGCAGAGCTCTTAGGGTCCTGCCAGCTGGGGGCTTGCTAGGAGGACAAGGGGCGACTGGAATTGGCTGGGGGTCGTTCATAAACCGCAAAACCGAACACTGGCAGCCTGCTAGGTCTGGCAGGCCCCTGGCTGAAGGTTATAAATACGGCCCTTAGGGTCGTATTTATGAAGCTCTGCCAGCAGAGCTCTTAGGGACCTGTCGTCTGGGGGCTTGCTAGGAGGAAAAGGGGCGACTGGAATTGGCTGGGGGCCGTTCATAAATCGCAAAACCGAACACTGGCAGCCTGCTAGGCCTGGTAGGCCCTTGGCAGAGGTTTATAAATACGGGCCTAAGTAAGTTAAGTTCTTAACCTCACAACTCAACAGGAGCATGCCCATGTCTCACCGTTGTGTATCATAGCTTCCAATAGTTTTTGTATCACATTACGTAATTGTGAATGTCAATAATTTATTGTTTGACAAAAGTAAATCATTATGTTGTAATATTGGCTTTTCAGAAACTGAACAGGACATCACACACGAGGTCGGAACGTCTCTCAAATATATTTGAATATAAATGACTGGAATCATCGTTTTTAATTCAATGTGTGGTTTATCCAGTGACCCCTGATTATTATATTGTACTAAATGTTTTCCACAAAGTGGTATTTTTAATGCAGATGCTTTATGAAATAAAGCGTGCAGATGTAATATTAAACGAAACCAAGAAAGGTAAGGCGTTCACTACTAAGGTAGGTGAAGGCATTCAATAAAAAGTGTTGGCAGATGAAATAAAATGCTGATGATGAAATGACGCGTGTCTGTTCCCATCGCATGAAAACTAAGATGATTACTAAAAAACCATACAAAAACGTTTAAGAAAAAGTGTAAGAAATGTCTATCTGCAATCTAAAGTATTTTTCAGTTGACTACATTCTTAACAAAGTTGCCGATAGTGAACTTTTTTTCTTTCCGTGTGATATCTCTGCATGCAGTACGACATGGCTTCATCGGGTTCAAGTTCCACGAATTTTTAACGCACACAAAATAAATACCATCGACTTAGAATGTGAAATGCACCCGACACCTGTGGCATGCGAGTCTAGTTCATTAACCCCTTTGGCGCCGACTGGTAGACGCTTTACCCAC